>JAPZDZ010000008.1:8682031-8698296 GCA_029783805.1 Acanthurus tennentii | reverse complement strand
TATCTATATTAAACTAAAATTCATCAAAAAATATTATTCAGCCAGTCCACTGAACACCTACACACCATTATCTGGCATTTGATTATTCTTGTAATACGGTATAAATGTATTTACCTTGTGAAATTATGTAAAATATACTTGCAGTGGTGATGACAGCTACATTTCTTGCAAAGAGAATAATATCAGACCAATGTGCTATTACAATGGAATATTATTATAGGCACGGATGCATTTAAATGGTGGTTCTCTCCATTAATTTTTCTATTGATCTCTAAGGGGAAATTACCCCGGAGTAATGAATGAGGTTACATGCAGTTATTGTGCAGCCCCTCAGCAGATGCCCTTTATTATTAAAAGTTGGCGTGACAACCAAGAAATGTTTTAAATATACTGCTTAGACGGACTGTTCTGTCCATCTAAACGTGTTCTGTTGCACGCCTGTACACATACCACAAAATTAGATGTTTAGATTTCCCGCAATACTGATAGGTTTGCAGTATTTAGTTCTCAGGTAGAACATACATAAAACTGATTTATTCTTACTCTCTGTCAAACAAACAAAAGCCCATTTCTTACCTTTGTAGTTGATCTTAAATCCTATGGATCCAACACTCTCATCTGACTGCAGGTGAAGCCACATCTGATGGGTCATGCTGACTATGAGGTCAGGAACAAAGCTACCTGATAGACTGGGGCAGAAAATACATGAGTATTAAATCATAATTACCATTTTTAAAAATAATACTTTAATCACTGCAATCACAGCCATTATCAAATCCTTAAGTGCTGCTCTGAGTGGGAACAAATTGCTGGAGCACACTGGGCTGTAGTTGAATGCTTTGGTTTGGTTGGCTTTGGTTTTGCAGAAAGCTCCCTCAGGACAACATTCACATAATCTAGTGTTTATTTCAGACTGCCAGGGGCTTTTAGGCATGAAGAGAATTGAAGTCATCTACGTTGTAAAGGCTCTGCATCTACTATTATTCCAGGGCACTGCAGAGCATTTTCAAAATTTAAGAACAGTTCATCTTTTTGAATGAGGCACACATAATTATCATTTGACTAATTGTGAAAAAGAGGACAAAGGAGCGCAAGAAGAAATACTGGCAGTCATTCTTATTTCAATCATTTAGCCTTTATGTGAAAAATGTTAACTATGTTGTTCAGTGCTTGATGGGTGACTACAGTGCTGCTGCTAATGAGCGCAGCTGGACGTTTTGGAAACATGATGTGTGTTACAAAATCTACTTTATGAAGTCATTCAGAGAGAAAGCATTTAAGGCAGCACATTACTTCGAGTTTTCACATTTATCTTAAAGAAATGTATCCTTTTAGTGAAGCCTTTTTGTTGCCATGTTATCTCACAAGCAGTAAAAACATTGTTCTTTGTGACAACCAGGACCTTATTCATGCATTAACAGAGATAAGATGATAGTGTTGGTTTGAATACATCTTAATCTTAGATGAATAATGTAAAAGTAAAGTTTTTTTAATTAATTAAGCCCAAAGTCACAAGTTTTTCTCTGAGGATCTTTTTTTTTTTTAACAATTTGTAAACATTTAAAAATGTATTGGGTTAGAGTAAACAAAGAAAGCTCATTTTAATACTTAGACCTGTGTTAATTCTGTATTTGTAATTGTACTAATAGTACTTACACTTGTAGTATAGTTGTTGGATCTCCCACCTCTCCTCCATCTCCTATAGTCAGAGTGTCATAAGCTATCTCCAGGTCAAACTCTTCAAAGTTGATCTGGATCACCTGAAGTTTACACACAAAAATACAGATATTAATCACCTAAATCCACTCAAAGACCATTTTAAATATATGTTGACAAAACCTGAAGGCAACAACAATAGCAACAAAATCAAAAACAAAAAAGGCAGAACTGGAAAACAGACTGACATTATTACATTGACCTCAGAATTTCACAAACATGGAAATGATCACTCATATATTAAAGTTTAATGATATTTTTAGGATTTTTTAAAATACAATTATTTGCCTGTATAATTATTTCTCTCAATCCCTCTAATTCATTAAGACAAAAGCAATCATTTAGAATGAGAGCACTGGCTAAAACTAAAACAGAAATGACATAAATAATGCATTCATACCACATCACTAACCCTTATCATAAGCAGCATATGCTCTGTTGCCGTTTAGATTTTCACCTATGACCACATAACAGACACATTTCCTCTACTCATGGAATAAAACATGACCAAAGGTGAATCATTAGAATTCATTAATGCATCACACAATATGATTTGATTTTCATTCAGCGTTGCAAGAAGAAACTGGGGAGAGAGGAGGAACACCTCCTGTGCAGCACTCGAAGCTAGGAAAAAAAGCGCACAGCTCAAAACTCTGATCAGGAATTATTAAAACAACACTTTCTGTTTCATCTAAGACCAGAGAGAAACACATTTGGCAGAAGAGAAGAGAGAAAATGAGAGAAGAGGGTGAAGAGGAGAGAGAAAGGAAGAATTAGGCGGACAGAGGGGGAGAGTAGATAAAGGGAAGGAGGCAGCTGTAAAAAGGGAGGAGAGGAGGAGGAGGCAACAGAAGGGAATGGTGGGGTAATAATGAGCACATCTTTGATGCTAGCAACGCACAGTGCTAAAATATTTCAAACTAGAATCCTGACTTGACCCTCAGGGGAAGAATGAAACTTCACTCTGCCAACCATTCCTCTTCCTCCTGCCTTGTGAGGAATTTTCAGATTTCCAGATTCAATATTCTGCTGCAGGACTTCTAAAACATCGAAAACTTCATACAGGTCTGAGTCTGCTGCCTGCTGGTGCATTAACAGTCAGCGTATTTACCTTCATGTCCATATGTAATTATTTCCGTGCATCTTTATCTATAGTCTCTTTTCCAACTTTCAGTTTGAGCTAGGTATCATAAATGCAGTTTTTGTTCCCCTTCACTAAATCCAATCTGAACACTTGGGGACACAACACCACTTGCACACAAGCAGACGTATAAACAGCTTGTCCTCACTATGACCTTACTCACTCAAAGTGTGAAGAAACAGGGGATAAATGAAAAACTGAACACACTAAACAGCAGCCAGTCCTCTCTACTCACCTGCTGTTTACCTGCTTATCTGTTGGCAGTGTTGCCTGATTTGCTTTTGTTCACGGGGGGTGGGGGGGGGGTTATCCCTTTCACACCAAAAAGCTCAGTCAATTCTTGATTTTGCTTGTGGCAGCAGAAGAAGACTATGTGCATTGTGCACCATTACAAAAGTCAATACAACTGATGCAGCCTTACTAAAATAAAGTCAAACAAGCTGGAAACCATGACCTGATGTGAGCAGCGAGTTAGTTTAGCAGTGTGTGTGTGTTGTTGTGGTGGGGATGAGGGGGTAAAGATAAAGCAGTGATCTGCCCATCGCCTTCAAAGCTGACTCAGTCTTATCAGCATGTAAGACAGAAGATTGGATTAAAGCATCACCTAACTGCTAAACTCTCCCTGGCAAGCACACACACGCACAAAGACACACCAGCACTCAAGCATACATCATCACAAACGCACAAACAGAAACACACTCACTTATACAGACATGCACAGCTTTGTGGAGATTAATGTGGCTCTTTCTGTGATTACATAGTCACCATTTTCACACTTAACACTATATTCCTATAAGCCCAAAGCAGGCTTTCAATACAAAATCAGGTCTGACAATAAATAGCGTGTATCAGTATATGTAAAGAATGTTTTACATGTTTTATACCCACACAAGACCAGAATCTGCTGGTGAACTTAAAAAAATGATGAACTTAAAAATTATGAGCTTAAAAATAGAACCTTTACATCTGCATATTTTACATGCTTCACAGAAGAGTAGTTTTCATATGAGCTCTAAATTTTTTTGAGGAACAGATTGCACTTTAATACGGTAAACTTTAGCTTTAGGGGTGTATATAAGTCACAGTGTTGCTAATACAGTTGCCAGTCATATGCATGTCTAAAAATCTGACCTTTTTTTAAACCTTTTTTTGATGCTGATTGTGTTTTGTTGGCTTTTATTTAAACATGAATTGCAGAGTATTTCCTCATCACTGCTTTTGACTCTGACCCATAAAATGAAAAAGATGAGCTTTGACAAAACCAGTGTGAGGGCAATGAAAGCATCAACAAATTCAAACAAATCTGCTGAATTAATAAATTGTAAAGGGAGCTTTTACTGAGTGAGTGGCATATGATGTAAACTGCGAGAAATAATGTCGGTTTGTAGTTTACTTATTTTGGTCTGTGCTTGAGACAATTCAGCCGTGGTGCTGTGGTGAAAACAGATCAAACTGGACTTTATTCATATACATGTCCTTTACAGAACACCCTAATGCAACATCAGCACTGTTCTCAGCATAAAACCTCACCAGAATACAACTACACTCCACTGTGACTTTGTGTATCTGTGAAAGTAATCACTGCAGCGCAGTCAACTTAGCCTGGAACCTTATTACTGACAGTGTGTGTTTATGAATGTGTTCTATATCTCTTTCGGTATAGAGTGCGTGTGCGATAGATGAAACTGAACACTCTACATATTTCTCCCCTCCTCTAATAGGTTGGTGTTCATGAAAACATCCATCTCTCTCTCTCTCTCTCCCTCCCCTCTCTTGCTGTCACCCTGTCTCTCTCTCTCTTTCTAATTGGTTGCTGCATTCCTTTTTTCCATCCATCTATGGCTTCTGGCCAATGAGGCGACAGAATTGGATTTCTGCTTGATAAAGCACTTCCTTTGGTTGTCATGGTGACAATGAGGTGGGGGCAGCTCCTCCCTACCCATACTATAATATAATCTTGGGATACCTTGAAGATACAGTTACTGGAGGAATATCTGAAGCACCTGGCGAGCTGCACAGTCAGTGATGTAAGGGGGGCGTAGACAGGGCCAGGGAATAATAGATTGCCTGTGACAGTATTACAGTAAACCCTTTGCCATCCGCTCCCCTTGAATGTGCTTCCTCCTAGACTGTATAAATTGTGCCATTGTGAAAAGAGCCAGGCTTCAGCTGATCAAGACTGATGGCCAGAGCTCTTTGCAACTTACTGTTTTTCCCCTTACTTCTGTTTCATTGAGTTGAATCCGCCAAGTGCCTCCTTTTTAGTTACCAACTCCGAACAGGAACCTGTGGGAAAGGCTATGCATGGCTTTTAAGGTTGCTATGCAACTACTGTACTAAAAAATACATTTAAATAACAGTGCTCTCTTGCTTAATGTTAACATTTTCAAACCCGAGTGCTAAAAAAAAAGAGCCTGTCAAGGAGACAGCGTGAGCATCTCTCTGCCTCATAGCTTCAGTGTGTATATCTTATTTCTGTAGGCCTGCAGGGTGTTGTAAATCAGCACAAAGGAAGCCTACCCAGCAGTGTAACTTTCCCTTCTCACTCAGTGTCCTTGTATAACTTTTGCTTTGTGTTTGTCATAGAGGTATTAACTACATTTTCTTTTTGTTTCCATCACACTGCGCAAACAAATGCACATGAAGTGAGGCAAAGCCAGTTCAAACTCAATGCTGTCATTTCATGTAACAGAGCGTGATTTATCACTTTCATGTGCATCCTGCTTTATTAGTGAACTAAGAAAGAGCAGCCATGAATTTCACACAACTTTCATCTTGCTTCCTGCATTAAAGAAGACTTGAAGTAAGTGCTGTGACTAGCCAATATCACAAAATATGCGAACATGAGAAGAGCAAAAGAAGAAACTCAATGATGGGGAAAATAAGAAGACAATAGTCAAGACAATAGTAGCCTACAGTAAGATCAGTTTTTTGAGAAGAGAAGAGAAGAGAAGAGAAGAGAAGAGAAGAGAAGAGAAGAGAAGAGAAGAGAAGAGAAGAGAAGAGAAGAGAAAAGAAGAGTCTAGTAATGGCCATCCCGGCATGCCACCCCCAAGGTTAAATGAGAACAGGAGAGAATAAATTTGGCTCTAAAGGCTCATTCTGCCAAAACTAAATGAAGCAATAACATCAGAGAGCTATAGAACCCATTAACACTGGGAGGGGAAGTGGAGGTGTGGGCAGACAGAGAGGGAGAGAGGGAAAGAGGGAATGATGAAGTCAGAAAAAAAGAGACAGTGAGCTATAGAAACCATGTGTCTCTCTACCTTTACTATGAGACAGAGACAGTGAGAAGATGTAGAATGTGTGTGGGAAGGATGTAATGGAGGGAGCGATACAAGTCAAACATTAAAAAACAGATTTTTTTACCCTCAAGTGCCCATCCCTTCCCCATCTGTAGTCTCCCTTTCGCCATAGTAATTTGATAGTTTCAGGCTAAGCTCTTTAATGAAGAATCTGGGTAATTCTGAGGACAGAGCCTCAGGGAACGAGGGAGGAGAAGGGATGGGCAGTGTAAAAAGACTGAAAAGACAAATGCAACAGGGAGAATGAGAGACAGGGAGTTAAGGATGAGACATGTAAAAGCAATAAAAAAAAAAAGAGTTGCTCTCCTAGTGGGAGAGGCAGGCTCAGGTGGGACTGTTTCCAGACTCTGAACATGCTGTGATGTTTGCACCATCGCCCACTTCTCTCTCCTCAGCCTAAGACTCTCTTTCTTTTTGGGGTCCCAGTCTGTGTTTATGTGTCTTTCTGCAGCTCACTTGCACACTAAGCTGCCCCTCATTCCCTCATTGGGACACGGCAGGTTTTGACTGCAGTTTGCCAGGTCATTAATGCTCTCGTTCTGTACTTGACTGTTACCTGTTGTTTATCTGCCAATTCCTCACTGTTTGTTTGCTTCCACCACCTGCCCAACACAAGCCTGTTTCGGAACTTGCAAATTACCATGGACTTCACTAGTTTTCTCCTGTTGCCAACTAATTAATTGAACTGCAACAGAATGAGAATTCTTCTTCACCAACTGTGAGCAAAACTCCCGTTGGAGGTGACCAGGGTGAATATGCTAACAATTTATGATTGTGAATTTAGACCTGATCAGTTACAGAGTCAATGTTGCAAGATATAGTAAAGCCATTTATCTAAAATGTCTGATCCTCCTTTTCATTTTCTTTATTAAATGACAATTTACTGCAATATGCAATACTGGCTTTTAAAATATACGTCACTTATTTCAAAAGTTCAAAAACTTCTTTTGGAAAAAGTACATTTGCAGATTGATTGCTTAATGCATTTGGCTTCACCAACTTTAAAACATCTTTCTTAAAATTCTGCCAAAAAATGGAAAGAGAGGACACTTATCTGATGGCAGCAAGACAAGTCTGACAGAATCAAAGAAACTAATCCATGATTAAGATCTAGATTTACATACTGACGTGCTCTCCCTATTTGCTGCTGCACAGGTGTTTTAAATGAATGCAACAACTTGTCAAGACGGATGAAAAATGAATAAAGAGGAGAGATTATTTGGAGTTCTACTACATGATTTTTCACTCTTTCTTTCTTAGTAATTTCATCTAGCTCTTTAAATTGGCTTAGTATATTAATAATCCTCCGTTCCTCTGTCTTGCACAATTTCTGAAACCGTCCAACTGATGATTGTGACCATAGTCCAGGGTTTAAATCATAAATTTCCATGGATGGGTGGGTTAGATACACGATCAAAAGTCTTAATGTAGAGGTTTTTCAGAGGACGTGATCCATGAAACTTGAGCATTAACCCTGTTCAACTTTGTTCCAGGTCAGATGAACTTTCATTGCTCTGAATCCCAGAAATCTGAATTAACCATATGAAACCCTAACAGGAGTTATTGTAGGAGATCGAGAAAAAACAACCTAATCAAAGGGATTTGGCTTAATAATATTTGAGAACCTAATGTTTTATTATTGTTTTCAGAGAGCTGCAATTTGGACAGAGGCAATCCATGGTTATTTGGTTCCTCCTTGGCTTAAGCTGCACGTCAGATACCACTCGAAACATTTTGTACCATCTCCTTGTGTTTTTCTGTGGCTAATAAAATAATGACCACAGTTTTTAGAGTGAAATACAAAACTCTTCATTCTGAAGAGAACTGTTGAATTTGACATGTTAGAGTTATTTTGTTGTGCAGTGGACTGTCTTAAATTTCTTCAACTTCAGACTATTACTCGGAGGAAAAGAAAGGAAATGTGGTAAGGGAGAAAGTAGGATGTCTGGCTGGACTTAAAACAGGATTGTAATGGTTTATGTTGCATAAGTCTTAGCCCCTTGGGCATCATACATATGTGCTTGTCCAAATGGATGTCCATTACTCCCAGGTCAGGTGCCGTACAAATTTACAGACACCTGGAGGCCTTTTGTTTGATGTAGTGTTATACAAGACATGTGTACTGTATGGTGCAATGTATTACATGACTTGCGTATAATTCCATATAGTTCATGTCATTTATATAAATGATGTAGTGTGATAAAAAACATACATATAATTCAGTATGGTGCATGACAGTAACATGAAATAGAATGAAACGCTACATTACATGATAAGGTATCACTGGTAAAGCCTTTAAAGATAATGGGCTATAAAATTGACTTGATGTAGCTTTGCCGATATGGTCTTTGTTAAGGCAATATCTATCATCATATATAATCCATACAAATTCCCTTTAAATTTCTTACACACACACGCATACATGCACTGTACAGGGTTGCAGACAAAAGTGCATTAGCACTATATCCTTCAACAGTCACATGCACATTGTAGCCTTCAAAAGAGAATGTATTGCTCTAGGCCATAAACCACAGGCCTTGGGCGGTGACAGACAGAGTTGCGCATGGCAATAATAGGAGAGAGAGGTGAGAGTAGAGTGTATGAGGGAGTGTATTTGTGCTTGTGTTTTAAAAAAAGCTTCTGCTTGTATTCAAGCACACACATATGTCTGAGAGTGCATGTGACTGCACGTATACATAGGTGTATGTGCATCCCTATGGTGCTGACGCAGGTGTTGCCATTGACGACAAAGCGGTCACCACAGTGACCCTGAGTGGAATAAGGATGCGTCTCCTGAATACCAATCAGATTTCTCCTGGGACATAGAGCCACCAATCGCAGGTACCCATCTAACCTCCAGCCTATCGTCTGCCCCTTTACAGGATTAACTAATCACGCAGAATTAAACACTGATATGCTCTGACTACCACATCATTTAGAGTACCTCCTACATCAATTAACATAAAGGCATTTCAATTATGCAAAAATGCTGCTAAACTTACTCTGTGAATACTTCTAATAACTGATGTTTTGTACCAATTTTAATTACACTGAATGCATAAAATTCAAATCGAGGAAGCACTCAAACTTGAAAGACTATCCAACTGCAGCATACCATATTTCCAGCACTATTTTCACAGGCACATTTGGCACATTTGACGTTGAAATGCAGACCAAAACATTTTTATTAGTGCTATTTCTATCTTATCATTCAACTGTGGGATTTAAGCACCCTTTTTTTATCGGTTTTTATCATCAGCACCAAAACTTGTCTTTGTTTGCTCGGGTACAGTTGTGGGGATATATTGGATTACAGCTTGCATGCAAAATATACTCAAAATATGCATTCTCATGACATTATATGCACACAAGGAGTGGATCATAAGAGAGCCTCGCCAAAGTGCAGAAACAACCACTAATGAGTATATCTTTAATCTAACTATTTGTCTTATAATTAAAGTACTGACTGTACAGCTAATGAAAGGTCTATCATGACACTGTCTGTGATTTAATGCAACAAACACATCAATTATTCATTTCCATTTTGATTCATAGCGACTAATGGTGCTGTGTGTTAATTAACAACAGCAATTGAAACTGGAAAGTTTGTTTGACAGACAGAAACAAAGTGACAAAGAGGTAGAGAGAAAGAAAAGGAAATTTACCTTATTGGGATTTGAAGCAGTAATTATCCACACACACTGCGCGTTGCTCTCATATTGAATTGGGAAGTTGGGAGATGTAAAAGTTCCTGATGGCCCTTGAAGATTACTGCCACATGTCTTGACTGTGAAAAAAATAAAAACATAATGCCATCATTATGAGCATTAACTGTAGAGACAACAGTGTTATTAGCAACAGTAATTGTTAAGTCAGTGCACTATAACAGAGAGACACAAAAACCTTTATAATTAAACAAATTTGGTGATGCTTAAGCAGAGATTCTCAGACAAACCCACAGCAAAAATACACCACATTGTGGCAGTATAATAAATAATATATTTTCTCATACAGTAAAGAAATATAATAAAATGGTAAAAGTGGGGTGACAGAAAGAAAAGACTCAAGTTCACGCAAGAACAGAAAGAGGAACAGAAGGTCGGAAAGATGTTATTGATACTGTCAGTGACACCTCCCCCGATAGCAGTACCTAATTGGAAGCTATTGGCTGCGAAATACCACAGGATTAGCCAGTATTGACTGAAAGAGACACCTACCAGCAATTTACTCTCAAAATCTATTGAAAGTCAACAACTTCCAACTACTAGCTGGGTTATAATTACATTCCATCTTGAAAAAGAACTCAAACATTGAGGAGCCACCACTCATCTTGGGGTAGATATCACAGAGTGGTGTTCATTTGGTGACCTGTGGTGTAAAAGTGCACAGTTAGGGGGTTTGAGAGGATATTCTCAATGTGAATCCATAGAGGCGAACAACTGCATGTCAACACTTGTGCTGTGAAGTCGCAAAAGCCCAGAGACACTAACTTCGAAGCTACACTCAGTGGGGTGTTAAAAATGACACATGCTAGTTGTTCGATAAACCAACCAAGCCTTCATTAGGCTGTGTGCTCTGACTGGATGTGATAGAGAACCTGCTTGTCTGTCCTTGGGTCGTCCTGTTGGAGTTGGGAGGTAATTTTCTGGTTGGTTTGAAGCAGTGTTTGTTCCTTAATTAGTTTGTTCAGCGGCAGGCCGCAGGAACACTTACAGTTAACAGCCATGCACAGACACAGACACACACACACACACACAAAGACAAAATATAAGCACATAAACATGAATACATGCATTGCAAGCACACACAAGTCATGGTGTGACAGCAGACTTTGGATGTGAAAACACATGAAGAGCACTCACAAGGACATGCATTCAAAGATAACCCACTATGTATACACACAATTTATAACAATTCCTACTTTTTAGCACTCACACTCACACATACACACCCCTGGTTGCCATTGTGACTTCAGGCAAGGGACAAGTAAAAGAATCATACCACAGTGTGTTTTTGTGTGTGTTTCTTTGTGTGTGTAATGGGGTGTGTCCGTGAGGTGCTGTAAGAGTGTCAGAGCAAGTACAAGACCCCTTAGAGACAACCTTATATCTCTCCTGTCTGTCTCTCTGCTTTCCTGTCTCGCTGTCTCCTGAATCGCTGTTCGAGTTCCCCCAAACTGAACCTCGCTGATGCTTGTTTCTCTAATTCTCAATGCATCTTCCGTTGACCTTCTCTTGTACACAGCTCATTGCAATTTATAGACTGATAGATACGTAGAGATGAAGTGTGTGGGTGTGTGAGAGTTGCATGTGAGAACTGATTTATCTGCATGTCTTTTGTAACAGTGTGTGCATGCGAGTGGGTTGACAGCTCAATCAGCGTGGCCTGAACGAATGGCCGGCCCATCACTGTGCCAACAGCAGATTGGGCATGGTGTTGCTATAGCAATAGCTCAGAGAGAGTTATCACCAGAATTACCAGAGGAGCTAACATCTCATAATTTATACTAAACTCCATCCATCTCTTGGCCTGTATCTGTCTGTCTGTCCTTCTGTCTCTCTCTGCACCTTTTATTCATGCTTTCTTGGTCCCTCTTTCAGCCATTGTCTGTAGTTCATGACACTCGTTTGCTTCTACCATTCTGTCCTTCTTTCTTCTACTCTCTTTGCCTATTAACAGTACTGTATGCCGCTAATAGGGACAATTTTTCTGCAGGTGTACTGTTAATATTGATTCTTATCCTTAAATTTAATAATATTTCCATATGTATATTTAACCTATAGCTTTGGTTAAAGTGAAGCAAACTGCACATAATCTACGGATATACTGTTATCTTATTAATTTGCTTACCTAACATAATGATCAGGCTGACATCAACATTTACCTGGAGTTTTTTTTTTTTTGTTCTGACAACTAAATGCATGTAAATTCTTACTCAATATTGACTCTTTTTTTAGCTTTGTTTCTAACATGGGTCAAGAAACATGTTTACTATTTGTTAATATAATTTGCTGTCTGCGGTTTGGGCTCAGCAGGTGTCCTCCATGGGTTTATGAGAGCTTTGTCGCTGGAAAAATATGCTTGCTGCTGCTAAAAATGAGGCTGATAAGAGCTGAATTTGCAGGTGAGAAAGGTGCACAGTTGGGTGCCAGTTCTCTGTGGGTTAATTACTAAGAATGTAACCTCTACATCACACAGCCATTTGACCATTTGATCCAGTGTTTGTATTATAAATATAGCGTGCTGATAGATTTTGATTAAGGGATTTTTTTTTGTTGTTATTAACAGCTGTCTCACTCTCACTGACTGTCACCCTTCCTGTCAGTCAGTCTGTGGCTTTGTCTCTCCCTGTATCTCTGTCTCTCCCTTTCATTATTATGGATTAGGCTCATTTTATGTAGAGGCTCGAAGCCAAAAAGACCACACTATCATTGAAGTGATAATGAATTCCAGATCAAATTAAAAATTTTGATGAGGTCTATTTGGTACTAAAAGCATATTGCTGTAATCACAAGTGAGATTACCGTAATGCTTCCGACATGAACTGCAGGTTGCGTTAATGTATTATAACACATCCTCTTACAAGTTCATGTTCAGATCAACTGGATTCCCCCAGGATTCTCGCTTTCCCCCTCTCATTCTAACACACATACATACTTGCATATCAACCTTTGGGATGCAGATCAAAATTAAATGATGCTTCAGGCAAGGATCAGTGTCAAAGGCTATACTGTAGCTGCATGCCTTTGCTCTCAGGGCTCTGGAGTTTTGTTTTTTGATTTCAGAACATTGCTGCCCCCGATAAGAACCTGAAAGGTTGCTTGGAGAAAATGTTCTTTGAGTCTACATTTTATCACTGTTCAGCTTCCAGTGTTTTGACTTGGTTCTCTGCTCTAGCATGGCAGAAACTCAGAAGTGTTTCCTTTGGTTTGACTCAAGGTCTATAACTGCTGCTTTCTTAGCAGGATGGCCTTTGCAGTTAGTGGGTCGTTCCCTCAGTGGAGGACTTACGTTCAATCATCCATACAGCAATACCTGCTGAGGCATACCAAGGACACTTAACCCCTACCAGCTCCAGATTACATGCCTGACCCTGCACCCCAACCAGAGAGCAAAAGAAGAATTGGGAAAGAGGTAAATCAAAAATAAAATCGAATCATACGGATGAGTTTTCAAAAGTACACAGTTCGTGGACAGATTTGGAAATGCCATGCTACTGGACAAGCAACGTCCTCTTGGTACAAATATAACCTTGTCTCAGACTTTTTTATTTTTTAAATAGGAGACTATCCTGCTAGCCTCAGGTTTTTTGGTCAAACCCTGAGAAAAAAATGAAACACCCTACCATTTAGTGATATATAAAGAAGAGAGAGGTGAAATGTTTCAAACATTTACAACCAAGTTCAGTTACACAGTATTCAACTCTGCTTGTTTAATTATTGAATACTTAAACCAATATATTATATTTGGTATGGCTAATGTCCTACCAAATAAACTTTATCTTGCAAGGCATTTAAGCTGTTAAAGAATATATTATGGTGCCTATTAAGTTGTTTTGCTTTGATGACATTATATATAACCTACATTTCATAACAAAATACCTACAACCTATGTGTGAGGTAATTTCTATAAATGGCTAACTTCAATTTGATTTAGGGGTCAGAGATTAGGGTAAGGTTTTCATTATTAATGTGCATAAATCATTGAGGAAGCCTCACCATTAAAAAGAAACTTTTATCAAAGTAAGTTTGACTAGGATGATGTGTAACCACCTTGACAGGTAAGATAAAATGAAATTCTCAAATAATCATTTTAACAGAAAAGGTTAGAAGGTTTCTTCTATTTTGATGTGTTTTAAGACGGAAACAGATATTACTTGTCAGGTAATCATGTTCATTATTAACCACTGGCACAACTTGTATAGAGTATGTTTGACAGTTTTTTACAAGTTCCATTCTGACTCACAAATTTAAGGGTGAATGATTATTACAATGTCCGAAAACCTACGCATGATTCAGACAAACTCTCACCAATGTTTTAGAAAGTTCATGCATTCGCACTGAGGGTTAGATAACAGGGTTGAGTCAGTATAGTGATTAGAGGCTTCCGCAGGAAAAGCCGAACCGGTCGTTTTACCAGGCTGCCTACAGGAGCAGATAGATTGACCAATGGACACAGAGGATGATTGATGACATCATTAAGCTGGCACACATTGTTCCAAAGGCCCTCACTCTGGTTAGAGCTTTAATGGGTACACAAACACACACACACACACACACACACGTACAAATACACGTATAGGGACAGTCATTTAAAATATCTGTTTTGTCGAGAGGCCATATACGAAAGTTTCTTTCCAGTTCTCTGCTTTTAATCTTTCCTGTTGCACATCAACATACGTGCATCTATTAAGTGCGTCTGTATGAGGTTGCCATGCAGCAACCTTGTGTTAACTCAGTATATTCGGGCAGATCAACTGTACTTCCCTGGAGTTCACTCACACTCACACACACAGACACACACACAGTTGGCTCAGTGGCCTTGCCATCTGTCCATTAATCAAGGTGCCACATGGACTCTCTCTCTCTCTCTCTCTGTCTCTCTGACTCTCTCTCATTAAGTGTTGTAGGAGTGGGCAGAAGGACATTTTGATTTGATGGTTGTTTTTTAGCCTAATTTTATTGAGTTTTTTAATTGTTTTACTGTATCTAAATAAAGTGATCAACATTTAGTCTTTTCTTATCCTTTGTAACAGGTATAATGGGCATTTTTTAAAAAATATGTTTCCTTTATTTTTTTCTCTTATTTTCCAAAACGCACATTAAGCTGTTTTTAAGTGTTTTGATGGAAGTGACTCTTCGGTAAGTTAGCTGGCTCGATGCTCCCTGACAGATTGTCTCTCTCTCAATGTTATTCATGAATTTCCACTTTAGTTGTTGGCTGGTCTGGATATAAAGGTCAGATTTGAGCTGTGTTCAGCTAGACACAGCCTTTGTCTCCTGATTCCAGATTTGTTCAGCTGGCTGGAACAAAGTATGCTAAATAAGGACACTGTACGTTACAGAACACAATGTTTTCTCACTGAAGATAAACTGTACATGTATTAAAACCCAACTGCGAATGTTTTACCCTCTCCCACAAGCTTACCTGTTGAACTCCTTCCAAAATGATGTTTATTTTATTTGCTCTTACAAAAGCAGTGGATGTGCACACAGAGGCACAGGAACTCTTATGCCTGTTTGGTAATTTGGTGGATTAAAATGAAACACTGGGTCCAGGGTAGTTGAAGTGGTGCAGATCAGGTTGTGTTTATGCAGATGCAACACAGTTTTTTTTGTTGGCTTACATTTTTTTGAGTGAAAATGCACTGGCATTTCCACCAGCTCAGATCACCTCTTCAAACATTGTGGGTACCTTAATTAAATTTTCAATCAAAACAGGTACTCAACCTCCTGTGTTATTCCACACACTGGAGCAGTAAGCCACACAGGTTCCATGTTTACACAGTACAAATCATTTGGAGTATGGCCTTTGGTAAACAGGAATATAGCATCCTGACAATAATACCAGAAACATTTTATTTGAATGTAATTTAGCAGTACAGCTTGTTTACCATTGTGTATTGTAACTACAACTGCAGTTGTAGCTTATGCGTGATCAGAAACAGACTTAAATACGTTTTGGAGAAATTTTTCAATGCAGTTCAGTTACTAGTAGCTGCATATACAGAAAATGAGATGTGCTGATTTGACTTGCCATCACCAAAGCCCACCATAATCCATCCTGCTGATTTTATAGAATTATGCTAACAATGTGATTTGACTGTAGTTCACCTTTCAGATAGTGTTGTGTTTGCCAATTTTGAGCTTACTCTTCTTAACACGTATATTGCAAAAAGAAATGATCATCCATGCACATGTATTATGGGTTATAGAACAAGATGTTTCAGATGTCTAGAATCCCAAATTCTACATATTCTAGAAAACCAAATCTCTACACTTCGTGCTTGAATATATCTACACAAGGGTAACATTATACTCTGTTTTCCAAGACCACTTCTATACATAAGATGATTCTACCCACAGTTGAATAGCTTTAAACTA
>JAPZDZ010000008.1:8651064-8670157 GCA_029783805.1 Acanthurus tennentii | reverse complement strand
AAAATCTAATGCTGTTGTGCCCTCATCTATGCAGAGACCACCACAACATTCCATATTGGGTTGTTGCAATGGACGGACAGACTGTGAGGATGACCATATTATCATCAATATCTTCTTACTTTTGTCCAGATAAATAATTCAAAAAATGCACAGATTTACTTTCTGGGTGAAGGCTACATGTCCATATAAATACAATTAACTGTATTTTGTTTTTTCATTATTTTTATCCTTTGTATTGTATGAAAGACAAAAACGTTTATTTTGTTGTGCAACCCTACTTTGTATGAGGATGAATAAAATTACCTTGCACCTTGTAACTTCTTGACACTGGTAGTGTGGAAAAATGAACATTCTTTATAGAGCTATTTCAAGCAGGCATTACCCTTCCACTGAACCCACAATTTTTGTTTTTTACTTTTTTTTAAGTACCCAAATGGGAAAGCAAGTATCTTCTCCTGGTCATGCATGATCCTAACTAAGTACTAAAATATCATTAAATGATTTAGATCATGAGCACCAAAAACAGATATTTCTGCCTTATTTTTCAGAATTGAAAGACCAAACAGACCTGTTAAACAGGCAGGTATTAGCAAATGTAACTATGTGCAATGAGTCAACAAAGCACCGCTATACTTACAGTAACGATCCCTGAACTATTGATATTTCAACAGCAAAAAATGAGTTAACGATGAAAGCCCAACCTGGCAAAATGCAAGTTTCAAAATAATATTAAAGATGATAAAGAGGTAGTTTATATATTTATGACTTCATAAGAAACCTCTAGAGCCTGCAGCGTCTCTGCGCTGAGTCTGACTAATGGTTTTTGAGACAAGGCTAACAAGGAGAAGGAATTTGAAATGTATTTACACAAAAACTAAATGTTACATTCCAAATGTGCAAAATGCCTTCTTTTATCCTTGACTATAATTATTCAAGCATTAAAAGATATAAGCACATGATCATGAGCAGGTTTTAGGCATTATGAGGGTGAGAATCATATCAAAGGAGCCAAGTAGTCGACAATATCCAGTACGTAAAACCTCCTGGAGGAGTATACTGTCTTGCTGTTCTGAGTTGAATAATGTTTCCATACCAGTGGTTGACTGGTGTTTCTTTTGTACTGACTGATTTTTTTTTTGTTGCCATAGCAGTGACTGACTGATAATGCCGTCAGTTGTTCATTAAGAGCCAATCACAGCCCTGCAGACACAGAAGCTTATGAATAGGTAATGAAGAGAGATGATGGAGGGATGTGATTGGTAGGTTTTGCCGCAGGGAAGGAAACAGATTGTTCATACCTGACACACACTTAGACAACAAACAAGCACACACAAACAGACTCTGAAACACAAATACTTTCACACACACATAAACACAGTAACCCACACCCATACATTTACATTACTTATACAAAGAAGCACACATACTGATAGATAAATGAAGTTAAAATAGGCATGCGTACATACAAAAAAAATTCCTGCCTGTAATAAATACACATCTGTAGAGCAGACGACACTTTAGCTGTGACTAGAGTTCAAACACCACTACAGATAAGTGGGCACACTATTCTATATGTGTAAATGTATGCAGATTCACACAGATGTGTGGACAAAGATATAGTCCAAGGACAGGACAATCAACAAACACACAGGTTCACAACCAAGCGATGAAGGCTGGGGACTGGATCAGAGTACCATGCTTGAAATAGTGTGGACAGAATATTGAATCAGTACAATCTCAAGCATTTACTAAATCCCATACATGTTTTAGATTTTATTTGCTTGTCATATTCAGACATAATCAGTAAAGCAAAAATATAAGCCCAGAGCCAAAAAAAAATGTGTGAACAATGGTAAAGTACAGGGCAAAGGAAGCTAGTATATTCTTGATCCAGAAGGAGTTGTATGTCACTATCTTATCTTTTAATGATAAAATGAAAGGTTTCCAGTATGTAAACAGCCTTCAAGGATGTGACTGTCTGCAGTGCATAGTAATTATTGCAGCACACAATGTCTGAACCAGGAAACAGAATCACAGATGCAAAATCACCCTGCATGCACAAAACCCATCAGGGGAGGTGGTGCAACCAGATCATTTTGGCTCAAAGTGACATCCATAGCCATTGGCGTATCTTGTATTATCCACAAGAGAGCAGGGCTAACTTTGAGTAGCCAAATGAATGACTACAATATTTTTGTAAATCATCTTCGCATCTGATTAGAATTCATTACTTTAGAAGTAAATGTTCATTTATATTCAAGAGGAGGGCTGCTAAAAAGTGTTGCATTGTTCCTATTTTCTGTGCATGGGTCATTGTTAAAACAGTCACAAGGTAGGGTCAGGGTCAAGATCCCACTTACATAAAGCAATCAGAAGATAGATGTGACATTTTCATTATGCTGATGTACGAGAAAAAAAATGCTTTCTAAACATTTCAAATTTGGATGCCGAAAGAGGCTATTGATTAAGAGGTGCTACCAAGAATTCAAACTGGGTGACTACTGAAGGTCAGCATGAGAAGTTAGTCCAACAGCTCTATCCATTTTTTAGGGGGATAGTTCCGTCCTGTTTTATCTTCCTGTATTAGTAACGTTACAGTTTAGGCATACCAACCTGGATAATATTCCAAACCTCAGATAGACCTTTCCTGCAGGCTCAAAGCAAATTAAATTCCCTTGCCTTAGCATAAAATACAGCCTGATTAATTAATGAAGATTATTTATTTAACAAAAAAGGAACACAAGAGCAGAAATATATTTGATTACACAAATTTAATCAAGATTCCAACTGAGCCTTTAACAGGCAGTATCATTATATCCCCCTTTTGCTACTCGTGGTTTGGACTGGAGGTGCCACCAGCAGCTGTCTCTGCTCCATTAGCTTCTTTTATTGCCTTAACTGACAAATCTGTGAGCAAAATCACAAAAACATGAGTGTTTCAACCACACTGGCAATATGTACTTATACTGTTAAGGCTGACTTTGTTGCAGGAGTGGGTTCGGAACACTCAAAATGACCGCAGTTGCTGTTCTTTCAGAAGAAGGACCCTAACAACGTTAAACAGCTACTGCTCACCCAACAGAGGATTAGTAATTTTTAGGTTTTTTTTAATATTACTTAAAAGCTGAAATACTTAACTTTTTGTGGTTAAAGGTATAAGTAAAAATATTGAATTTGTTATATAAGGATGTGTGGGGTGTGTGGAAGCCTTCCATTGACTTGGCTAACAAGAATCTGCTGTTGCAAAACTTGAAAATGCACCTGCAAGAACAGTTTGATACTGCTGGATTTATGTTCAATTTTTATGTGTGGAAATAAAAATATGCTTTGAAATGCTTGGAGTTATCTCAAGATCAGCAGCTCTGCTTTCAGTAAGTGCCAAATCAGTAAAGGTGCAGATATGTCAAGCAAGACAATATCAGTAAAGTACCTTAGGGGTTGAAGTGTTTTGTGATCAACATATAAATTGATAAAGATATTGTTTTACAGTTAAAACATCACAGATGGTAGTTAAAACAATTCATAGCTGAGAAGTCTATCTGTACCTGTACTAATCATGTAGACCACTACCACTGACACCGCATTTGGGGCGTATCAATGTATTTAAGAGACAGGGCCATCATTCACCTACAGGGTACAAGTCCTTTTGTTAAGAAAACAATTTTCCTAAAATGTTCATTAATTTAACGACAACCTGCTCCATATTTGCAGAGTAATTTATTAAAACATTGTTAAAATTATGCATTACAGAAACAAATTGTTTATTACTCTGTGGTTTGAAACCTCTCAGCCTTTAATTTCTTAAAATCTCATCTCTGTTTGCTTTAAATTCTGATCACAAAATTTTTCTTTAAGTCTCAGTCTATTTGAAAGATTTAAGTCCTGGGGATTCTGGTGAGGTCAGAGTTTGTTATGTGCATTTAATGATTGTGTTTCCATATAAACTGTGACACTCTGACTTTGCAGCATTGCCAGGATCCCTCCATCCTTACTTCCCTGCCCCTTTCATCTCCACTTTCTGGAATGTTAACATTAATTAATAAGAGCAAGACATTATTTCTTAGTGTTAAGACTAAAATTCGTACAGTAAATGGAACTACTGGCAACCATTCAATTGACTCGATTGCTGGCTGAATGTCCCGCTAACTGGCTAACTGCCAGACCAAATGGTTGACTGACTGGCTGACTGACGAGACACTCTAGGCTTTTGCCTGACACTGTTAACCGAGCTACTTACACTAAGTGCAACAGTAGTAAAACTCAGATTGACCAGTGGATTGACTGACTTTGTGAACGACAATTACACTGTGGGAATATAGCTTATTGTCTGTAATGGTGTGTAATGCAATTTGTTTTAATAGGCTCCAACTGAAAAATTGCAAAGCTGTCTGGCTAATTAAACTCTGTTTTAAAAGGACCGGAATTGCGCAAAATGAAATTATATTGTGATGAAAATGTTGCATGAGAGAGTTACGAAACATATCTGAAATGACTATTTGGTGGTTAAGGATAAATTTCCCTGAGTGATCCCCTGGTTGCACAGTGAAAACACATTTAAACAGATTCATTGGCGGTAGGTTTTAATTGACAACTGATTATATAATTGATATGTAGGCAAAGTATAATGACAGTGGCAATATTATTGCCAAATAATAAATGGGCTTTCCACTGCAATGTTGTGCCGTTATATTTTCACTGTACTAAAAAAACATTTACAAATTAGAACATTTAAAATACACAGTTAGTTGGTAGTTAATCATTTGAAATAGTCAAACCACTATATAACATATCAGTTTATACATTTTTTAGTCAGATATGTATTTTGACTAGTTTTTTTTAACACATTGTGGTGTCTGGAGTGAACAGATTTGACTTGAAATTATTCAGATCTCTTTTTTTATTTATTGTTGATACAAGGTTCATCGACATTTAGAACAGTATCCCATTTGCATCTAATTGTTTCAACACTTCACTAAAACTAAGAGAGACTTACAATGATTCAAACATTCCTGAACCAAGACAGTACCAAGACTAAATCTGCATGGCCTGGACAGAAAGTGATGATCTGCACCTGAGGATTAATATTGAAGATGCTAGAATAAAAAAACAGCACTGTTGTCTAAATACAGTGTTAAGTACACAAAGGGAAAGTTAATCATATTTTATGATGAAAAGTGAGGAATTATGAGGAAAAATGCAAAATTAGACTCATCCTCGTTTAACAGAAGTCTAATAAAATAATATATATAAAAAAAAAAGAAAAATGATTCTTCACCTTGGAAAAAGGCCTCAAGCTTGACTACTAAAGGTAGGCTAATTACAGGGTAATGCTAATGTTTTTAGCTAATAGTGAACAAACACCCTGTAATCTATGTTTTACAATTTCACTCGTGTTGTTGGTTCTTTTTTTTGGGAAAAGCAACAAAAATAATCTAACCTTCCTTATGCAGTGCACCGCCATGCACACCACTCCGGCATGTGGAGATATCTAGATGTTGACGAGCTTTCTGTGCTCAGTTACGGCTGGTAGGCTATGATTAGAAAATCACTATGTGAGGAAGGGGTTTAGCACTGCCAATTTATCACAATCACATTGTATTTTCATCACATCTCTGGTATTAGGTTTTTAACAACCCTTAAAGGCTATATTTGCAATTAATGCATATATTTCTAGTCTGAGGAACATTCACCTGAATGGCTGAAGCTTACTGGTGGCTGGATAGCTGACTGACTCACAGGCCAAGTGAAAGCATAAGTGACTCACTGACAGGCTAGGTATCCACGGCTTTTCCCCCAGCTCTTGTTATAAATAATTACAAAGTGAGAATGCTTTTCTTGAAAAAGTATGACCCTGAAAATGATAAAAGTTGACCCATTTAAAGGGTAAATTCACTGTAAAATTGTGTTCTCATACATTATTCCTGTGGCCTTTGACAACTCAGAGTTTATTTGACAACATGAATCACTGGTTTCTAGCTTTGGGGGAGAGCTGCTAATGTCCCTTTTTTTTATTTAACAGGCAAGATGACTGAGAACACATTCCCACTTCCAGCTGCAGCCTATTTGCTGGGGGGTGAGACCATACTGTAACACGCCCAGTCACATCTGGAGGCTTGCTTGTTCAACTGCAGTCACTACACATGGCAATAACAGCTGGGTTTCAGTGATTTGCTGAAGGGAACTGAGCATCACTCAGTCTTTTTTTCCACTAGGATATGTTAGTTCCAGCCTGTCCATTGATTCAGCCAAAACATCTTTAGTCCCAAAACAAACAGTTGTCATCCAGCGACCACCAGTTTATTATCAATACTCCATCTTTAAAATTTATGTACAAAAAAAAAGAATTAACTTGTATCATAAAGAATCCAATCTGATTTGTTGTTGCAGATTAAATGAGTTTTGTTCTCAACTGGCAATTGCAGTAATGACGCCTTTTTGCACAAATTCAAGTAGGAAGACAATTATCCTCTCAATCTGTCCATCACATTAGAGATCCACCTCAGTTATTTTCAGTGACTATACAGGGAATCATTTGCAGGCTTTCCTGTTAACAAACGATAATCTTTGCCAAGGACATTAAAACAACTTCCCCTGTTATGTCTCCCTACTGTCATTGCTGTCTATGTCACTTTAGCACCCCATCGCCCACCCAACACCAGAGCCAAAGCCCTGCTAACATTTCCCAGTGTGATGTCAGAACAGCTGATATTTGTGGCATTTACCTCATTTAGATGGATCTAACTGACAAGGTCTTCTCCCAAGACAGAGCATCTACATTTTGTTTATGTGTATCTATTTTTAATGATATACAGTTCCCATATCATTTACATGTGACTCCAATTATAATGAAAAACAATTTACATCAACAACAATTAAGAACACATGGCCAATTCCTTGAAAACCCCCATTAGCATTCTGGCCTACGGTCCAGACTGATGAACTACAATGTACAAACTGAATGTTTAAGTAAGGCAAGGTGTGACATCATGCTTACATAGCTTGGGCACAGTATTTAAATATCACATAGTGAGTACAAGGATGATTAAATAAACTTTCAGATATACCCAGAGTTAGACACTACATCAACTCTGAATTCATCTTGGACTGCAAAAATACTGCGATAAAACCCTAAAGCGTGTTCAGACTCAGGGATCACTTATAAGTTTTCTTTTCTGTTCTATTAGGATGAACTGAATCTTTAAATGCATTTTGGTCCTGAGGTAAAAAGCATTTACTCTTGCTCAGAGATGTGGAAATAGCTGAATCATTTCAGGGCTTCAATTAAACATGCTAATGGACATTTAATGGTTGTGTTTGTGTTAAGCTGTGAAAGAGGAAGCAAGGAGCGGAGATAATGCTTGACATATTGACAAAAAAGTCTTTTCTCTGATTGACTTTTTTTTTATACTATTCAAAGTCAATACCAGTTGAAAGATGTTGGCAATTATAGATATTTGATCATTTCTTTATATATCAAAGGGCTGCCTAAGATCTAAGGAATAAAATGTAAATTATGTAAATAGGAATGATTTCTGGCTTTCGCAGGAACACCGTGGCCATTACGGCAATCAGCCACCAGGGAGAGATATTTGAATTCAAATGGTTAATTCCTTTAATTTAGTTCTATCAACATATAGCCTATGGCGTGTTTTAAAACCTTGCTATGGTGAATCACTTAAAGCATCAATTAAACATTCAAATGGACAATTAACTTTCTAAATATTGTTTGGCCATGCAGAGGAGCTGCAGGCTTTGTGTTACTAAATACACTAATACACCATCAGGCTTTTTCCTGTGTCCAATAAAACAGCCAGCCATCCACAAACGCTTACTTTCTCTTCCTCTTAAGTATGCTACAACAGCCATTCATGACAGTGGGGCATTAAAAACTCTAAATGTTAATATTTACACATTTAGCCAAACTTTACTGCCAAATTTTGTCCCCTTAATCCCCCCCAAACCTCTTTCTGGCTATCTCTCCTTTTTGCCTTTTTCTCTGTTGGTTTCAATTTCTTTTTACTCTGTTAATCTCTTCTCTAGATCTCCTTACTGTTTTGCCACTTCCTCTCTTTCTTTTTCTTTGTTCTTTCTTTGTTTATTCCCACCTCTTTGCCTCTGCCTCTCTGCAAACTTGGATATAAATCATGAGGAGATTATTATCAATTCAAAACTTCATAATTTGGGCAGCAGCAGAAGGAGGAGGTTTTTATGAGCTGAGTGGCTGACCTATAACACACACACACACACGCACACACACACACACAGTTAGTTGGCAGCATCAAGAGCCAAACGTCTCCCTCTGAGGTCTCATAGCAGTGTCTTAGAAACTAAACTAACCCTGCCAAAGCATATTTGTTCATTTAGTCTCCAAGAGACAAATTTGGAATTGTTTTCATCGTGTTTTTCACTAAACTAAACTAACCCTGCCCAAGGGCTCTGCCATTATAATTTATTCTACTGGAGAAAAGTAGACTTGTGTAAACCAGAACAACATATGGCTTGCAGGGAAAAATTACAGTCAAAGGAAAAAAATTGGATTATCATAAAGTGGAACTGTTTATAATGAAGTTGAGTTGATGAACATCTACTAAGACTGCAAGTTACAGATAAAGTAAATCTGAGGGTGATAAAACAGTTTCTTTGCACTACTTTTGCTGTTTTTTGCTGAGTTCTGTTTATAATACACAGTTGACTTGTTTGCAGACTTTAATGTTGTTGGCCATCAGGGCTTAAATTCAAATGCAACTACTTACCTTTTTACCTTTTTTTAAAATGACCCTAGAAACACTAAGAAATGCGCACATGTAAATGAATATTTCAGTAAGTATTCTTTTCCTTCCAGTTGCCTGCAAATGGTTCCCCAAAACATGAAATCAAAAAAAGATGCATCAATCGTACTGCAATATCATCTGTAGCAATGTTGCAGTCAAAAAACGGATTCATCTTAACTGCAAACTAAAGTGTCAACTTGCATTTCCAAACTTATGGCAAAATAATGTTGACATATGCTCAGGTAAACTAAATTCAGGTATGACATTAATTTTCTCATTGTTTAGTTTAAAGACAATCTGCAGTTGCCCAATCAAAGAAAACATCACTGCTTGTAAAAAAAAAAAAAAATATGCAAGATTTTTATGATGGTGTATGGACACTAGGTTTCTCATTTGAAGCAACCTACAGCCACTCAACCCACCCTTCCGCTAATGTGTGAGAACCAACAAAGTAATGGAGATGACTGACAGCTGACAGGAAGTAGCCAATCAATCACAACCTTGTTAAGAACTCCACTAATTAATCAACTAACCTATCACACTGACACCTCTCATTAACATGTTGATTAACCTTTAAAACTAATTAAGATCAATTAAGATCAATTATACCAATTATAAGCAGATCTCAAGGGGAGTGGTCAGGTTGTTTGTCAGTCAATCAAGGAGAATGTCTGAGAAAGCCTGGAAGAGAAATGTGGTGGGAGGCTGTCTTTGAAGAAAAGCAAAAGACTGGGAGGAAAGAAATATGAGAGGAGAAGGAGGATGAGATGTATTTAAGTAAGAGCAAGGGGGGAAGAAGGATGGTGTTTTAAAATGACTTTAACTCTCATTTTTTAAAGCTCCTCTTTAAAAAAAATTCTTTTAAGTGCATGCATACATCAAGATTACTTCATTTGTCATCTAAGCCAAATCTGTGAGTTGTTTCTTTTTTTTAATGGTCTTTTGGGATTTTGTTCCCAGTAGGGAAACACAAAACTTTGAAGTAAGGGGTCATTTGGGATCACATTAAAACCTTATAAACTCGTCATGCCCACAGATTGGGAAATTATGCAGAGTTAATATGTTATCACCACTGAATTAATTGCAGTTTCAACTGCCTAACTGGCTTAATGACCACAGTCCTGTGAATGGCACATAACACTAATACAGTAAAAATACACATGGGGGTCACATGAAACCATTTTTCCAATCCAAATGTTTAAAGCCACTTATCTCAATGAGCACTAAATGTCCTTTAAAGATAAAAAGAACAAAAATCAAAACTTAAAACACACCATATGGACTATGTTCCGTGGCCCTATTTATAAATACTCATATAGATATAAAAGTATTTCATTTGTCAAAATTCTAGTGAAGGGGTTAGAATACTTATATACCAGTAGTTTTAAAAACATTTTTTGAGATTGTTACTTATTAGTAACTCAATTGCTAGATTCTCATAGGTTGCTTTTCATCAAGGGATACTGGCTTATGTGTCTGAAGAAAGATGAATATCAATTTAAAAACGCTCTAAAAGCTTTCTCAGTGACAACAGATGACCGTAATTACTGTCGAAAAGAAAGCAGAGTGTTAAACAGCGTGACAAAAATAGTGACAAAAGGAATCGGTATCTTCTCTTTGAAAGGAGAGCTTTACTTTTATTGATGTGTCATTTCCAACACATCTTTGAATATGATCTGTTTTTTATGTCTTTTCAAAATGTGACATGTAAACACAAAAATAATGTGTACAAATACTGAACTACAAACAAAGTACAGTTTTCAAGATTAAAAACAGCCCCAGTCTCTTGTCCAGAGTGGAAGCATTTTGGATAGTCTCACCTATTGTATAAATATGTTATTTTTTTGTCGCAGTCTGCTTGGTATTTTTCGTCTCATGGTGAACTTGAATGTGCTGAAGTGGGAGGCAAGGCACAGTAGGGAGTGTGTCCGTAATAATCAAGTGGCACAATGGCAATTTTGGTGTCAAAGCATGACCGTGATCTCTGCTTGTGCTGCCTGCCTACTCAGACCAGGTCAATGGCACATGAAGGAAGGTATATTTTACTGTTTCTATGACTTCAGTTTAAACCAGT
This sequence comes from Acanthurus tennentii, assembly GCA_029783805.1. Classification (NCBI taxonomy): domain Eukaryota; kingdom Metazoa; phylum Chordata; class Actinopteri; order Acanthuriformes; family Acanthuridae; genus Acanthurus; species Acanthurus tennentii. The sequence goes on along the minus strand of JAPZDZ010000008.1, from coordinate 8,659,312 downwards.
GCAACTTTACAACAGTTTACACAACATTTTGGTATGTTGTTTCAAAGGAGCTGATTGATCGACCATAAAACAACCACTGATAGTGCGCTCCAATCACACCCTCCTTCCAACTGTGCTGCAGGTGTGCCACAGGCCTTGGACAATTAAAATACCAAACAGCTCCAAGCCCTGAGTACCTTGTGATATTGAATGGACTTGATGCATCATGTTCTAGTGATTTATAAAAAGGCCCCATAGCGGTTCAAGTACACAGCCTTTAGTTAAAAGAACAAGAAGTGATCTGAGACAAAAAATAAAACATGGGTGAGGATGAAAAACAAGTAAAGTGTATGATATAAACCTAATTTGTTCTAGTCTGTCTGTGTAGTTTTTCCACACATACAACACTTATGAATACTGTTGGGAGGCATGGATGCTGCCAAATGAATTTCCTAATGTTTTCCATTAGTTAGGGTTTGTGTCAAAGAAATCTTACTATACAGCTACGAGCAGTAACCCTAGAGAAAAACAAAGAGTAAAAGAGAGAGAAAAAGAGACATGTGGACAGACGGACACAGTGAGAGAAGCTGTTGTGGAAAAGCGACAGGAAGATTGGAGTCAACAAGCGTAATTAAAGGGAGTTAGAGGCAAGATGATGGGGAAAAACTGTCAGTCAGTCAGGGAAAAGGAAAAGAAGCAGCACAGAGGAACAGAAAACAAAAAAAGGCAAAAAAGCAGCAAATTATCAAAAAAAGAACTTTCAAAAGATCTGCCATAAACAAACACAAAGACATCTGTAGATGCTGGATATAGATTCCCGTTTATCATAAATGAACACTAAGAAAAGAAGAATATGTGTCTGTACATTTAGACACCTGTCTCTGTGAATATAATCACATCTTACCCATCTTACCTTGATAATGTGCACTAAAACCACGGTAACGGTGGTTGCCATCAGTCACAAAATGCAGTCGGAGCCAGTTCTTGTTGCTAACGATGGGAGAGGGGACATTGCTGCCTGACAACCTGAAACAAAGACACAAGGAAATTTGTAAGAAATGGAAAAAGACATTAATAATTAATGCATACTTAGAAAAAAACCCTTTGGTTCTTCTCTTTTTATTTCAACCTTTTCCCTTAATAAGCCTTTGAGGATCAGGCACAAGGAAAAAGTTTTGCAAATATGGCTCTGCTCTACAAGTCCTCAGAAATTGGCAGATGACAGGAGTACAAAACATGCTCACATACATATACACGTATGAGTAAGTGCATGAGATACTTGTTTTTGAGGAAGCAAAAAGGACACAAAATTCATGTAAACCTTTTGTAATAAAATACAGCAAAAGACTGTTAAAAAAGATAGAAGAGCAGTAAACATGTCACTGCAACAGGCACTAAAAATCAGCCAAAGATACATTTACTTTGCTCAAGATTTATTTCACCTTCTTAATGTTGTCTGAGTGCCCGCAGTTTGTATTTGTGTGAATGGGGTGTGCAGTTGCTGTCTATATTGAAGTGAGTCAAACTTAAAGTGAAATGTGTTTCTAATGGCTAGGATTTACTTTTGATACACTGTCAGGACTTCACTGTCCAGAAAAACCAGTCTGCTTCTGCAGTTCCAACAGAGTAACTGTGGATCATGTTGCATGCTGAGGATGCCTAAAGTGTTCTTTGTTAAGATGGACATCGCATCTTTTACATGTTGCTCTTGCCAGCATTGCCTGATCTTGTCAGCTGATCAGGGGATTTGAACCAACAACTCTTGTCATAAACTGAATTGTTGTGGTAATTTCTGAGGCTGTAAATTGATGCTGGCATTCTGCTGGACCAAATTATAGTGATTCTTATCATTCCTAATATTTTGTTGCCTGCTATGAGCCTATATTATCCCTATTAGCCTGATAGATGCCATTATGACAAGATTTGAAAGAACTACTGGACTGTCAAACTGCAATATAGCACCATTACCAATATTAGCTTTTTTTTTTGAAGCACTCTTACAAACTGAGGCTTTGATGGTGCACAGCACTAGTAGATACGACCCAATTTGCAACTCTTTCATCAAGTGGGGAGGATAAGTTCCCTTAATTGGCTGAGAAAATGAACAAGGCTCTTGTGGTTGGCAAAGTGAAGGGTGTTAGGTCACTGTTGGCAGCTGCAGGAGAGGGGACCGCTTTCCAGTTGACACCTAGAGTATAAAACACCCTTGTTCCTGTACAACTTCAAATATCTGGAGCTCAAATACAATCTCTGCTGGCAATAATCCCTCTCTATACATCAGCTCTTTGATGTATGGTACTTTCATCTTGCAGTGTCAGCCAACAGGTGCTGTTTAGTTCTCATTACATTTTCGTAGTGTAATATCATCCAAATAGTTACATTTTGAGACACGGGTCTCACACGTTAACAGAGTGCAATATGAAGTGGGCTGCCCTCTCATGTTTGGGCATCTCCTGCTATAAACCCCTGCTGTTAACCTTCGCAGTCCATTAATTTGAACACACAAACATGCGTGTGGATGCATGCTTACACTCATGGATAGTGACATTAAATTGTATGCAACAACACCCATGCCCTCTGATAACAGCAGTTTAAAGTGGAGCACAAGAATGCTGAGAAGGTGTTTTAGAAGGTGTGTCTTTGTGTTTTTTCGGTTTGTGTGTGTGTGTGTGTGTATGTGTGCATAAGTGAGACAGAGAGGGTCACCTTGTGCCCTAGATCAGTAGGATACTCTGATGTCTGCTATTAGTCACTCACACACACACACAGAAAGTGGTTTCAGAGGGCTGGGCAGACATAATCTGGTTGATTTACATGGTAAATAAAGCGCCAACAAAGTAATACAATTACACAACCGTGAGTGTAGGTGAACAGTATAAATAAAAATGTTCTTAGCAGGCACCTTTGGACATCATGCAATTTTTTTATGCGCTTTAGGGAAAAATAACACTGTAATAGCCATATATATATATATATATGTTCCATTAAAATTGCTTGGTAATTTTAATTTATTTAGTTAGTAAAAGAAGAATTTTACTCATTGCTTGAGCTGCTTTCACATTTGGACTCCTGACAATATCAGGATTAGGTGAAAACATTGTGCAGTATTGTCCTTCCTACAATTAGCAAACAACAAGGGACTGTACATGTCCATGTGTTCTCAGAAATTGTATTGGGTTAGGGTGAAGTGTGGCACCTAAAAGAGCCTCAACGAGGCATGAGATGTGTGTACTGCACATTGACAATGGTGAATGAAGCCCCTGACTCATTTGTCATAATGAATGTTTTGGCATTTATATCGATACTATACTGTATCAACACCAGATTGTTCACGGGCTTAGAAAGCAGGCAGGATAAAATCCTACAAAAGGACTCACAATTGGCCATTTGTGTTCTCACACACAGCTCGCCCTGGTAATGTTTGTAAAACTTAAGGGTAGTGCATGTGTGAAAGAGGCTTTTGTAAAAGAAATAACTATTAGTATTAACCTCAGGTTAGAAAAAAAGCACTGTAACAGCATGTCCACACCAGACACAAGTAAAGTTATTCATATGAGGTAATTACATGTAAAGTTAAGGTGAAGACGCTATCGGATGTGAGTTCTTGTTGGGCGACGCAAAAGATGCGAACTGCGCAGCGCAAAATGTGCATATGGAGTGAGTTACTAGTGTGAATGATGCAATTTGCAATGCGTTCAGCGAACTAGTAGCCTCATGTGAGAGTTTAAAATATGAACTTCTGCACATTTGACTCACTAATGAAGCGAGTGAACTGAAAATATTCCGGTGTTCAAATCGTGCTAATAAAGTGTGCATTCGCATCCAGTGGGAACACAAAGTAACAGAGACAGCTTGTGTCTAATAGGCACAATGTACCAGTCTGCCTGAAGATATACCCTAACTAGGGTGCAGAAACCTAACTAGGGTGCGGTTTGTAGGAAAACCCTCTGTACCACTCTGTATTCTGTAAAAACCCTGCCATTTTTTCCCTTTTTATTTCCCACCTGTCGTCTTTCTTTTCCTCCTCCTTCCTGCCTCTTGGCTCTCCTCTCCGTCTTTTCTTATGTGCAGAATCACTCGAACACACATATTATTCATATTTACAGCTCTTAATTCAAGTCAAGCAATGACATCATCACCCAGAGTGCATCATTAAGTGTAGAGTGTGTGCAAATTCAATCTATTTCAGTATTAAAATAGGAATTAAATCATAAATCTTTACAGACAGCCTGTGTCTGAGCCGTTAAAATATTAAAGTGTATATTCAGGAAGCACTTAACAACTCAAGCTGCAGGATAAAGGTAGAATTTTGAAATTTTGCAGTTAGTGAAAAATTAGAGAAACTAGCTAGTGACTAAAAAGTCACCAATCTGAATCCCCACAGCAATTAGGAGCACCTTCATTTTTGTGCCCAGCAAAAGATGATGTGATGTAGCACAGCTGCTGCATTGGTCCTGGGCATGAATGTACATAAAGGACGATGATTCTGAAAAAAGGCCATGAGTGCTTGGCAACTACTTACATGGATAATTAAAGCTTAAAATGACGCTTCCAGCAAAATGCTTCATACTTCCAAAAAACATCGGCTTCTGAACTGCTGAGAAGCCAGTTGATTTTCCCCGTGTGGACAATTTGTAATGCATTATTAAATCATTCATCTATGCTGATAGCTTCTGTCTGTGACTGGTAAGTGTTCTCCCAAGATATCTGCTGTAAAAGCACTTCAGAGCTGCCCAGAGTTATTATAGATCATCTTCGGAAAGACTCAAAGGATTTTTTTTTTTTTAATACCTTGATCTGAGAGGGTGTCCTAGCCTTCTCTGTGACTTTACAGTGACATGGGCATAAAATATATTGAGTGAATCATGCTTGCTGCCAAGGATTACTTACACTGAAAAACTTCTGACAGTGAAAATACAAAAAGTTTTGCAAAGACACCAACAAGCTTGTGGGATTGTTCATTTGCATGAAATAAAATAATTTTAAAAAAAATGCAAAGGTGGGTTCTCATTTGAGTGCACTTAATTGTTGTAGACTATCCGATTTATCAAAGGTTCTAAGTCTGTAAAACATTAGCTTGTGTAGCCATAGCTAAACCTGCTATGACAAGACTGTTGTTGCTTGCTATTAACTCTATCTAATTCAAAAGTAAACTACATTAGCTACTTAGTTTAGTGTGACAAGGTATGGGAATAATCAACAGGACAGATTATCATTGAAAGTTGTGATATATTTTGCAAAACTTTGTCGGTTCTTGACTTTGCTTGCAACGTATTCTGTATCTAAGCACTCAGGACAAAAACAATGCTTTGAAAATTTCACTGAGGTGCAAATTGATAGCACAACCGGTGTGGAGACACACAAAAAAAGTGCAAGATTGTCTTGTTCCTATCTTGAAAGAAGGCATCTCTGTTTTAAAATAAAGTTGATTGTTGTTCTTCTCTGGAGAATCAGAAGAAATTACTTGTTCTGGTGATATTTCACACAGCACCATTTTATAAGGCACAGCAAATCCCAAGGATCCCAGTAGTTTCTTTTGGGAGAAAGTGTTTTAGATATGTTGGGAAATCTTAGAGGACTCTGCCAGCAATCACCCACCAACCCTGGTTATCCCCAGAAACTCCTTTCTCCGAAAATCAGGTCTTACCAGGTATATATATACCGAAAACTTATGGAAGTTCCAAGTTTAACTACAACTAGGTAGAGTGGAAAAAATAAATACTGAGATGGAGAGTGAGTGTGTGCACATTTATGTGTGTTCGCGTGCAGGAGCAAGAGAATAACAAGTGGAGAGTTGCCAGAGGGACCAAGAGAACATAATTGATTAAATACACTAGACCAAAAGAGCATCTCTCCCTCTCTCCATCTCTCTGTCTACCATCCTCCCATCCATCCTCTGTGCCTCTACTCCTCCGTGGATATACAAACCTGCTATTCCACCGGCAGTATTGGAATGAGGGAGCGAGAGGAAATAAAGAACCATGGGGTGGTGGTGGTGGGGCGGAAGGAGGCAAAGATCGATGGAGGTACAGGGAGATATGTGGGGAAGCAAGGAGGAGGTGAGGAAGACATACAGACATACTGAGCAAGGTACATTGGCTCATTTGTTAACTTGTTAATTATTCATTTTAGCATTTAAGCAGAATGTGCTCACAAAACACAAAAGGCAGTACCACTGGAAAACAGATTTCAGTAATGGTAATTAATGAATGGATTAATGAATAAAACATAAATTACATTTTTATCAAAAAGGTCATTTTCTGCAATGTAGAACAAATCAAAGAAGGACTGCAAACTTCTCTAAGATTTGTTTTTAGAATTACACCTCTCACACTCTAAACAACTCCAAATTGCTTGATAAAACTAGTTGTGATCGACCATAGAAAGTATTAAAATGATAACCATTTTGATTTTGAAAAAGAGTCCATCCGCTTAGGAATGCTACCCAATTTCCTGTTATGTAAGGAACTATCACAACTCTTTTTCACAGCATCATGCAGTTGCTTTGACTTCAAACTGCGGCATAGAAAAATATCCCAAACGAATAGCACCATTCAACCTACGAGTTATTTCATTTACCTTTTGGTGTAAAATGCAATCACAGTCATCAAGGTCTTATCTTTTGTGCAGGCCAACTCTGCTGTAAACTTTGCATTATTCACTGCAGATGGTGTTTTTTTTCCGCTTTATAAGACAGTATGACGGTGAAGAGGTTGACAGAAAATATAGGGAGAAAAATAGGGGAATGGGGAGACATGGATTACCAGCTGTAATCAAACTAACAATGTTGCATTCTTTCAAGTGACATCTTGCACAAAAGAGACAGATGGACACATGATGGCAGACAATCTGATATCTGACTTGAGAGACTGAACATGAGAAGAGTTTTACCTGCTGTGTGATGGATGACTTCTGCACACATATGCAGAATCGCTTCATCTGTGGTCATGTGGGTTAGACAGCCACATGAGCCAACACTTAACTTGTGTGTGCATTTATGTCTGTGTGCCTGTTCGTTTGTGCATGTGTGTTTCTCTCTGTAAGACAGTGGGGGAATGCTACTTAATCAGGCAATCTGTCTTAATAGCCTCCTCTAATTAAGACAGGAGGGAGCTGCTACACACTTACACCTGCACACACATATGCATGCAGAGAGAGAGAAAGAGAGAGAGAGAGAGAGAGAGAGAAAGAGAAAATGCTCATTCACACACATCCACACACACACACACACACACACACTCACTGCAGGAGTGTTGGGCTGAATGCGGTCTGGGTGGAGCAATCATCAATCAGTATAGAGAGACAGAGAAGTCTTCTGTGTGTGCATGTGTGCAAGCGTTTGTTGATGCATTGTGTACGTATGTGTTTTAGCGTGTTGTTTACGTGTGCGTATGCGTTCGTGCTTGCGAGATCGTACCTGCTGTGTCACTCTCCATCAATCTCAAGTGGGCAGAGAGTAATCAGTGTTCACAACAGGACCCTGCTCTGTCTCCCCCTCCCCTCCCTTTATCTCAACTAAATTTCTCCCTCCTTTCTCGCCTCCTCATTGAGCAGCAAGGTGGTTTTAAAATGGGCTTGTTGACACGAACAGCTGAGGGCTGAAACAAAACATGAGCTGGTGGTTGTGGACCACACTGATGAAAAAAAACACTGATGTTGATCATTTATAAATTAAGTATGTGGGCATTACTTATGAGACCATTAAAATGACAAAATCACTTCTGTTGTTGGCTTTTATAGCTTGAGTTAGGCCCCTTAGCTCCAAATAAGGGATGTTTTAATGCAACAGCATGAAGTGGAAAAAAAAAGTTTGCTTTCAACTTTGAGGCAACTATTTATGGAAACCTCTTTCGTCTTTGCTGGGTTTTTCAGAGGTGAGTGTGGGAAAGATATGACAAGTCTCCATTGAGCCCTGACCTCAACCCCTTCGAATACCTTTTGGATGAACTAGAATGTCAACAGCGAGCTGGGCCTTATCTCCCAGCAGCCATGTCTATCTAGCCTTACTAAGGCTGCTGTAGCTCAATGGGAGCAAAACCCTGCAGTCTAGTTCTAAATGCTTGTGGAAAGCCTGAAACCAAAAGAGTGGAGTGTGTTGTGGCAGGACAGTTATGAAATCAAAGGTTCAAGTTTGGTTGTCTGCATACTTTTGGCCATACACTGTAACTTCAAAGTACATCTGAATAAGCAAACAAGTATTTTAGTGCAACTTAAAATAATGTGGCTGACAGAAAATGCTGACTGTGATGCTCCAAAAACTGAAAAAAAC
>JAPZDZ010000008.1:8611617-8645462 GCA_029783805.1 Acanthurus tennentii | reverse complement strand
AAAAAAGCACTTTAATATGTGGTACCCTTCCAACAAATGCTGTAATGACTACTTTACCTTTTTTCTTTTTTATTGCATTCTGAAAAAGCGACAATTTATTATGTTGTTAATGAGCTCCTTGTCACTCATAATTGCTTGTTTTTAATTTTTAAGATTTTTTTCTTATATATATATAGTGAGTGTAGTTGAGTGTGGGTTGAAAGTATTTTCTAGCCAAACTTTCACTGAAACAGATGTTGTTATTCATCTTTTGCACATGGTGTTAGCTTGAAACACCAAGCTGACAGAGATGAATCAGGACACCCATGGCCTATAGAGCTGTCAGTAGTTTATATGTGCATGGTAATAAGCAGTCGGTTTAGTTGTTTTAATAAACACAAAACTGTATTTATATCTACTATAACTATACTGTGTATGTATGTGAGTTTATTTGTCACACGGTGGCATCTGCAAAGAATTAAGTGCAATTAACTGTTGACCCAACCCACCTACAGTGATATGACTCCAGGCACTTGGGCACATTGCTACGATGCCAACTTTAGCCTGACAAATGATTTTTTTGCATCTATCAAAGAGCACATCTTTGAAAGTAGGAGAAAGGTAGATGACTAACTCTCAATCACCCAATCAGCCATTTTCATTGACTTTTTTAATGGTTGTAAGATAGGCCCTCAAGAGCAGTAAACAACGTGCTACATCCTGGAGTCTTGTTGGGAGTAACTTACAAGAGGATGGAAAGAAAGAAGGAAAGAAGAGAAGAAATAAAAAAGAAAGAAGAAATGAAGAAAGAAAGAGAGAGGAAGAAAGAGAGAAAGGAAGAGCAATCGTATTTAAAATGCTCTACTTGGTTTCAAGGGCAACTGATCCTGAAACAACAAAATATAAAACTTGCGCATGTTTGTGTGTGTGCGTGTGTGTATTAAAGTGTGTAGTGTTAGGCTAGGATTACAGGCACTTAGCTCACAGCGATATACTACTCTCATAGGCACGAGCACACGTCTTTGCATACTGATTAGGAATATGTCTCTTGTGAGAACGAAAGTCTCTGTCAGTGTGTATAATTGTGACTGTGTGTCTATAAGAACTGACTCAGTGTGTGTTTGTGTGCATTTGTTGGTCTGTGTGTGAGACTGTTTGTGAACATGGGTATGGGCTACATTAACATGTGAGACTCCTGCTGTCAAGCCTACAGCAACTAATAAACACATAAAAAATCTTTTACACACTTAGATATTAGCAAATCAGCCATTAGCTCTCCCTGCTAATTGCTATTGGAAATTTGAATTTTAGCCATTAGATTCTTTCACAAATTGCCAAAGGAAATTAGTAGTATTTTAGTATTAGTTCGTGAGGCAATTACTAAGAATTCAGGCAGCAGGGCCTTGTTTTTAGAAAGGCTATTTGTCATAAAAGGGTCAGTGGTTGAAACCCTACAACATCCAGTGCAGCCTTATTTATACATACTAAATGTTTTTAGGCACATTTTTATACAAATTTTATTGGGACATTTTGGGGCTTTCTTGGAAAAAAAAGGTATATAGATGGACTTTTTTTATTGTTTATTTTCATCGAGTTTAGATTTGTGTAAATACTCAATATTACCAAGAAGGTTAACTGAAGCTTAGATAGTAAAGAATTGTTGTTTTTGAACTCTTCATGAAAGCAAGCATCCTTTGATTTCAGTCTATCTGGGTGTTTATTGTGCCCATAATAAATAAAGATCTCATTTGCATCCTTTCACAGAGTCTGTAGTGATGTTTGGAAACAATGTTATAAGTGTTGGGACTTCTCAGGGACACTCTCATTAGCCAAGTCAGCCTCCAATGCATCCCTAAGTTTGCAAGTAATCCTCTGAATATTTATCAATTCTCCATTTCTTCCATTTTAGAATTATGCTTTGGTCGTTACATAAAAAAAGGCTGTGCATGATGAAAAACACATGAAGGAAGTACACCACATGAAATCTAACCATTAACCAAGACCAAAAGTGCTGTCATAAAGTGTGCATTATTCCTTCAAAATGCCATACCAGTAACAACAATGAGGATCCTCAATTTTAAGAGCAACAGATGACAAAGATGGAACGTATTTCAGTAGGAAATAGAGAAATTAACAGTTTTCACAATTTCTATCTCAGTTGTCAGGCTGGAGCATAAACAGTAGAATATATATTTTACCTTCTGTCATTGCAAATCATGTCATATATTTTTAAACGGTGTAATTTACCTATTTAATTTATTCATTATCAGGTTATTTATTACTATGTATGCATTAGGCTTGTAACTCCAGTAACTTTAAATATATAGCATTTTACATCAATCATAGATTTTCTGTGTCATTTTTTTAAGTAACAAATTAAAGTTGCCAGCTCAATGAAAATAAGAATATTAATCAAGAAAATTAAAAGACCTAAGTAAAGTACACTTAAATTGTCCTTATGTCTCTTACTTGGGTATTTAGTAACTACTACTAAGATGTAAATTTAGTGAAAAATGCAGTCATCATGAAATAGCCAAGAAATCTAAGAAATGGTTGTTATTGGCAGCCCTGCTGAACAAAACCCGAAGAGAGCAACAGTCTGGTGTTTTTATTGTCTCTTATTTTGTATACAGCACCTGGCCAGGATTTTCAGTGCGCACATGCTACCAAAATTGGCCTTGGGAACACACCAAAGGAAATGATGACTGCCAACTGATTCCTGCCAGTCCAAACAGAAACAGCTGGGCCTGATTCACAGTCTGCTAAGTGCTAACAGTGCGCACAGCATTCACAAATGGTTGAAGTCTGTCACTAAGATCATCTCAAACGAATGCCACTTTGATCCCACATTAAAGGTTACAATGTGCTACAAAATCCTCTCCAACAATAGCAACTTTTTTTGTGACCAGGTTGGGGAATCTTTAGGGTTTAAATAGATAATAGAATTTTTTTCTTCTGAAACTGCGGATAACATTTAACATGGAATTGTACTGAATGTATTGAATGTGTTATGCTATCTGCTTAACTGTTTTAATGTAATTTCAATGTGTCTCTACCTTCCATAATTAAACATCATCCTGATAAGACAGATAAATAAAGGTTGTTTACAGAGAGGGAGGATGGAAACGGTATTGTTTACAGAGTGACTGTTATCAATATCTAAAGCTTCAGTAATTTTTGCAGGGACAAAGAGGACAAATATTATCTGATGCCACTGTATTAAGACACAGAAAGACAAAAAAGACACAGGTGCACAGAAATATTATGGTTACACACAAAAGCCACACATGTGCTCACATAATTATGAATATATGTATCAATGTAGGCATTTAAAGGAAAAGAGCTTCAATGATAAGGACCGAAATGGGTTTAAAATTATAAACAAAGTTAAATTTCCCACTCCATAAGGTTCATGAAACATAATTAAGGCTAAGACGTCAGCTTTAAACCAAACTATTTTGTGTGGTCATCAGCCTAAAGTGCTACATATTTAATTTACAAGGATACAAAACAAGGAAAGGCAAAAAAAGACTGACATTTATGAAGCTATAACCCTCAAAAAATGCCACTTTTACATGATAGATGAGAAAATTACCATCGATGGTTTTCCTACACTATTAATATGTCACGCAGTGTGAAAGTAATATACAGGAGATAAACAAGGATTATATCATCACGATCCATTTACAACCAGCAAAGAGCTAGTTACATCTAGTTTGCCCCAGAACAGACTGGAATCTGGAAGATATAGAATCAATGCACTCCCTAAGAGGTTTCATTCCAGCTAACTAAATATATCAAAGTCCCTATTGACACTCCATCACACATTCATGTACAGTCCTGACACATCCTGCGGTAATATTTACTCTGCAAATAAAACCATTTAACCTAGTTTAAGAGGTTTTGTGCTGTGTGTAGACATGCTATGGGCTTTGCAGCTCACTGGGGTAAAACAACATGACTGTCATTTCTGAATATCAAGTACGTTTTTTATTATGTACAGGTTTTTTCAGTGTAGAGGAGGCATACTGCAACCATGAGGGGATGTATCTGGATAACAGCTATGCTCAGTTCCACTCTGCCATATAAACAATGCTAAATTGGTACTAGAGGGTCTGGTGCAACCTAGCTCATGCCAAGAGAGCATTCTCCAGACAATTACAACACCACCAGCAGCCTGTACAATTCACAGGATGAAAGAATCCATTGGATCAGTTTGTTTAATTCTGACCCCGTCATCAAGGTACCTCAAAGAAACCTCAATATTTCAAACTAGAGAACATTTATCCACTCCTTAGGGGTTTCGTTTTGCTGATATTATTTAGTGTTGTTTCATCTTCGTGTCTGACAGGAGAGGAACCATGGATTGACTTTTGAAATGTTGCACATCCACTGCAATGCTTGAAGAGCTGTGCTTTCTGCAATGTTCCTCAGAGCATTGCATCATTTTAAACAATTCTTTTCATAACTTCTCTCTGACATCTCTGATGAACAAGACATTTATACCCGCAGGAGTACTTTGTTTTCTTCCCAGGTGGGAAGCCATTAAAGTCACTAACTCAAATCAGGTGTCTTGTGCATTTTAAAATTGACTTCTGTAATTGTGTGTGTCACACTAAAAGGAAAGAGCTGTTTGTTAACACAGAGTGCTTGCTAACATGGATAATAAGGTTGATTCAAAATGTTTGTCAATGTGTGAATGTTATTTTTTAAAGTAATTTGTTCAATTTTGTGTACTTTTTGTACATTCACCACACCGTGCAGTGACTCATAAAGTTTTTAGAAAACAATAAGCTGAAACAGAACCTCTGACTTTATGTAAAGTCAGTTTTGCATTTTCAGCTACTTAAAACATCAGGACAAGTTGGTATTACTTTTGTTCCAGACCGTAACTCTAAATGTCACTGCTCTTCTTTCAGTACAAATCCAGGGTCATATTATCAGCCTGGCCCCCAGTATGCTGTATGAGGCTCAAGAGTTAATTCAGCAGGTAAATAACTACATAGCAATACATCACACCAGCCAGATACCGGTCATCCTAAATCACACACTTCCAGTCACCACAGCATTATTCCCCAAAGGCCAACAATCTTACTCTGAGCAATAAATATTGGTCATAAATACGCCTAAGAAGGTGATTTTTCACGGCAGAAAGGTTTTGTGTTTGCCCCGAGTTTAAAATGGAAGCTTGACTTTTCTAAATGGCCTGTTTATAGAAAATATCTTGACAAACTGGGAGCATGAGAGCTTCTTTCGACAAAACAAACAGTATTGTTTGTATTTATAACCAATCAAGATGCCTTACATGGTCCCTATTTGTATTTATGTTTACTTGTACTATATTTACAAATGTAAAAAGTATTGAAAGGAAAGAAAATTGAAATAAATTAAAGATAAACGCTAAAATTTCGCATTTACTTGATCTCTCTTTTCATCCTATCTTTGATGATTTTTTTTCTGCCTTTTAAATTATGTCTAGATCATCGAGTGTAAAATGATGCAACATGATATGTTCATTCTGCATTTATCCAAAAAGCATGCAACACCAAGAACGCCTCGTGACCTGAAGATTACTGCCAAAATAGTTCATTTATATCCACGTACTTGTACACAGGAAACTTTAAAACAAAAGTTTACCCAGAATGTTTCAGCAGTTGTTGTGTAACAGCTGCAGCATGCTAGTCAGCTTACCACATTTAGTCAAGGACATGTAATGCTGCAGCACCACTTAGAGAGAGTATTACGGTTTGTCTGTTTGTTACAGCGAAAATGAACAACCATTAGTGTCAAAATCTGTGCCAACATTTTTTAACTGAAGTTTAGTTTTGTCTGTGAAAACACTTCAAAAACGTCATTCAAGACCACATTAGGTGAGTCTAGCCAAACGAGACAAATACGGACTGAAAGGTCAGTTCCTCTATCCAAAGCATTCAGACAGCCAATTGCTGCAAATTCACACCTCAGGAATAACTTTTGCAAGAGGACTGTTTTTCTCTTTGGATATGTGAACATACCCTGTCTAAAGAATTCAAGAATTAAGCACCTGGTCAAAGTGCCTAAGCTCTGCCACAGTACTATGTGGCTTCACATGTGCGTGTCTGCCAGCCCGTTGTGTCTGCACCGTATAATGAGTGCGAGTTCTTCAGGAACAATCAACACTTTTATGATGAAACATTCATATAACAATATGACAGAACTTAAGCATCAGAAACAAGGACGGACAGTGAGCTATTGTTGAATGTTTAAAAATGATAAAAAATAGGAAACAAAAATTCAATTTCCTACATTTTCTTTTCCCTGTGTATAAAAAATTTATGGAAACATAACCCCAAAAACCTAAGGTTAACATTGAGCTGCGAACTTTTTGTACAGTTACACTGCTAAAATATGAAAAATTTTTCAAAGAAAAATTTAATAAACATGCTAATTTTAATTGACGAATAAACTTGTTTACTGCATTGCAAACCATGAGAATAAACAGGTGATTAGATGAGAACAATCTGTTACCCACAAGAAATATTAATGACAGAGTGAGCTGTTGAATGGTAGTATTTAAATGCTGTCCTCATGTATCATGAACCTCTTTTAACATGAATGAATACACAAACACACACTCACACTCACACACACACACTATTTTTACTTCCAAATCAATGACACATGCACACACTAATATCCCTGTCCATGATTAGATACAAATTGGTTACAGCAACAGCAATGGTTGATCAATACACTAATTTACCAGCAATCAATAGAGAGCTAGAGCAATAAAATATTGTTATTAGTGACCCATCTAAGAATCCAAGAGAAAAAAGTAAAAGACAAAACAAAACAGCTCATGTATCTAACTAGCCCACATCAGTAAATTTATATGGTTAATATAAGGACAACACACACATGCACGCACACACACACATTTAAATCATACTTCAAGATTTTGTTTATTTATTCTATTTGAAAAAACGCAATACTTAAAGAACAAGAGATAAAAACTGTACTTTATATCTCTAATAATGTTTTCATTTTATAACCTGTTCTTACTTGAGTTCTAACTTCTTTTTATTGCCTGTTTTAACTTTTTATTACTTTATTCCAAGTTTGGTTAAAGTGTTCAATAAACTCAGCAGTTATGTGACTACACCATTTTTGCAGAAATGCCAGGTCTGAAATGTCAACTGAATCCTTTCTTTTTTCAGTCAGAGTAGATATAAGGACCCCTGTCACATGTGTAGCAACTACCCCAAGTACAATTGGGCTTTATTGGTTTTTACTCTATTATATTGTCAACTTTAACCTGTACCTGCAGTTATGAAATGATGGAAGATTCACACAAGGCATTTTAATCAGGCCATTAAGTTTAAACCTTAACATCCACACCAGCATTTATGTTTAATGACATAGCTATATTTTTTTATTCTAATATCTGGCATCATATACAAATATGCCAAACACCTGGAAATACAACCAGAACCATCCTCCGATTAAGCCATGTCTAAATATACAAATTTCTCAGAAACATAAAGACTGTGACACTGACGCAAATTAATGAAATAATAATAACGTCACTGACTCACCAAATGGTTGGTGGTTCAGATCCCTCCACTTCCAGGTAGTCATACTTCTCCTCTGTCTGGAAGTCTGTAAAGATGACAGAGATGGTGTCTCCAGGTTCGGCCAAAAGGATCCAAGTACAGTCGGCCTGGTTACCATAGTTGCCGGGGTAACCGGGACTGGTCACCACCCCACTGCCGCCCCTCACAGTGCCCCCACATGTGTCCTCAGCTGTCAATCAAATCAGAGTGACAAATAGAAAACCTGGGTTAGGGAGAGGAGGAGGGACTGAGGGGCAGACTTTTTTTTTCTTTTTAAATTAAATTTCTTGCTTTTTGGGTAAATTATTTTGAATTTCACAGCTATATGCCATAGGGCGGATTGATTAACACATGTATCAATTCAATTCATTCACCAAATTAGCTATTAAGATTTAATTCTCATTAGACCCATCATTATATTTTTTCAACCACTCAAGTAGATTACAGGTCAGCCAGCCCAACTCCCCACCTCTCTCCCTCTATGAGGTGATTTTTCTTAGTTTATTATTTTAGTATATTACAGGTAAACTCTTTGCTCTCAACTCCTAATGTTATTTTGTGGCTTGTATGTTAGAAATGGATGACTTTCTTATGACACATAAACTGTCATATCATATTAGCAAACCATATTGTGAAAATATGGAGCTATCATGCTTCAGTTATATGGATTGAGAATAGCAGATACATGGTAATATACAAAAACAGTCCTTATTTTGTGGACTTTCAGTTTTCTGATATTTAGCCAGTAGATTTTAAAGAATCTCACTGATTTCTTTGCCAGTCAGAATCAGGGGTGGGGTTTAGGGGTCAGGCTGCAGTTCCTGTCACACTCAGAGCTGCTGTCCTCTCCTCCAATACCATGGTAAGTTTTTCCTCTCTCCAATCACAGAGCTCCGCTCTTGTCTCCTCCAATCACCACCAAGGAAATTTCAATTCGATTGTTTCCCAATTGGCTAGTTTAATGTCAGTCTATCATTTAATTTTAAATTGGATTCTAAACATGTAGACCAGATGTGTTAATAAATTTGCCAAATTTTCTCTGATTGATGATCACATCCAATTGTTGGAATTCATAATTTAAACTAGTACTGATACTGTATAACAGATAAAGACACATGGATTGCGCTGTGCACAAGGCATAAATTATACACATATAATTTATACAGATACACTCGCAGAGAAAAAAAACCCACTACATTGAATCATATTTCACCACTGGGACATTGGTTGTATTGCAAGTTGTTTGAGGCCTCAGTTTACTCTTTTACAATACTGTGAGAATAGGTGACCTTTATACCCAATCAACAGACACAGGCAATTGCCTTTTAAAAAAAAGGCAATATGTGGCTTAACATTTTTAAATGTTTTATAAAAGCACATTGAGCTGAGCCATATAACCACTGCCCCAGTGATGAAAGATACAATGTTGTACCTTTTTTTCTGAGAGTGTACAAGTCCAACTGTAAACATGGTATAAATTATATCTGTACAATTTATAGTTATACATAAAATAGGCAATATTCAACGTAACACACTCTTACAGCAGGCATGTACTTTCCCACCAACCAGTGAGTGCAATTTGGGACAACACATAATTTATGCTACTCCACAACACATCCCATGTTGATACCATCAGCATTTAGAGAAGACAGAGAAACACCAGATGTGTGCTGTCCTTAAATGCACTCACTGATAGGCTGAAAATAACACATCCTTTATAAGAGTGAAGACAGGCGCTGTCAGGTATACATGCATATCCTCTGGGCTCATCCCGGCGGTGCTGCCTTGGGGGATGCATGTACAGATGACAGAGATAAGGTAGGGACCAAGCCATACTCCACCCACAGGAGGGGTGAAGAGAATAACTGTGGTCCTGGACTAACATCGAGAAACAGATGATAACCAATAGAAATGAACAGAAACATTAGGAAAATATATTAGAAATTGGACGGAACAGGGTGCACTGAGTAGAGACAGGAAATACACAAAGGATAACAGGGGAACATAAATAGAGGAACAAACAAAGACAAACAGAACTAGAGTAAAACAAAAATATAGAAAGTGGACTAAAATAGAGGGTTGATACAAACTTTGTCAAATAGAGAACAAGAAACAGGATGAAACGAGATAAGTGATTCAAAACTGATTTTAGATAGAGTCTTTTTCAATAGATCACAGTGCAGAAATGGGAACAATGCAAGCTTTTCAACTGCATTTTGCTTATTAGGAATGATATATGTGTCATAAAGTGCTGACACAAGCTGGTAACAAGACATGCATTGTCCCAAACTACAGGTGTTGATATACTGAAAATGAAGTACAGAATAAAGCATTTTGTATTTGTTAACATTTTATTCATTCAGTCAGTCAGATTCACATAAGCAGCTCAGCCAGTCAGACAGACAGACAAACAGACAGACAGAGATACAGACAGGCAGGGCAGGCACTGACAGACAGACCATTCATTTATTCAGGTAGACATTCAATCCAGAGCTAGACAGTTGAGGAGATTTGTGTAAATGACCTAACACCCCAAACCGAGACCTGCTGAGACCCCATCACATTTGCAGGAGAGCAATGATGCTGTTGCATGCATGTGTGTGTGTGTTTGTGTATGTGTGGATGAATGTGGGTGCATTTGTGTGTGTGTGTGTGTGTGTGTAAATGAGAGTGTCTGCACTGTGGGAGAGAGTGCTGCTTGCAGGATGACAGCTGTCACAGGTTTATCATGACGACAGGACATGCGCAAGCACTGCACCCACACACACCCACACACACACCCACACACGCACGCACGCGTGTACGCACATATGTGCACAGGCACACGCACCTTTTTTAGCCCTCAAGCTAACTGACGTGCCACTGACACTTGACAGACAGGTGGAAAGGCTTTAAGGTGCATTGATATGTGACTCTTGAGGGAATAAACTTGCAAAAGGGGAAGAAAAAATGATTACTAAACAAATGAGTGGTACTTTTATGTGCAGTGGAGCTTTGGTGAATTTGACATTATGATGTTGTAGCATTAAGAGCCCTCAGCTATAATGTGCTCTGACTTGTTGTCCCTCAAAATCCATTACTGTGACCTATAGCATAGAAAAAAAGCATTCATCATTACCTTCAACATAAGCTGACCTGAATACTGATGTAAATCTGGAGGAAACCTGAAAGCCATGTACAGAGTTCATGTGATAATTTTAGATGGCACATGATGCTATTAGCATCCTTAGTTATTCTGTTGGGTGTCATTCAGTGACGGCAGAGCTGTGCAGAGACTGCTTCAGAAGCAGCTGCTCTAATAAAAAGTGACATTTGTTGCGTATTCACGGGGGGAGGGTGAGAAGTCTACATACCTATAGCTAATACTGATTACCTTCTGTTGAGTGTGTGTGTGTGTGTGTGTGTGTGTGTGTGTGTGTGTGTGTCTGACATGACATGGGAGCAGTCAGCTCTTCATGCTGCACCTGCTAATTTCGGATAACTGCTTACTCTTGCTCCATCAATCATGATGAGACATCTGTATGACAGTGTCAAATATGACTGTGTCTACCTTACATCATTTTCTGGTACAAGTATTTCCCTTCTTTACAGCTACAGTTTAAAAATAAAAGATTATGCAACTACTACAACAAAAGCAGGACACAGTAAGCAGTGTTTCATTCTGTATTTTTTCTGTAAAGACTCACAAGTGCATCAGCTTGATTTGAAACAAAGTGCGAAATGAATAAATCGTCTTCTAATCTTAAAATACTATGCCAAGAACTGAATTTCCTTATGTGTCAGTCTGATCAGCCTATAGCAGAAATCAGTCAGTCAATGTCAGTTTGCGGTTGACAGTGTATGAGTTACTGTTATCACTGCAGCCATACAGTACTAAAGTTTCCTTAAAAAATATTTCAGAATTAAAACTTAAATTGATTTACCATAAAATGATTCCAATATGACAGACAGTGAGATGACTGTTTTTAGTGAAAAACCTTACTTAGTCAAGGCTAAGGCTAAATTGGTAGGCACTGGATATATATAAATAATTGGATTTCATTATGGATCAGGGTTATCTAATTTCTTCCAGCAAGTATTATATATACCAAGTATTATATACCAAATATGGTATTCTTGGTTGCAGTTACTTTTATTCATACATGTACTTCTGCCTGTGTTTTCATTCATTGCACACAGATTTACATGTAGCTTATAATTTCAAACATTAGGATTTATTTTGTTGGACTTAAAACTACCAACAGAAATCAATATACAACACTACAATCACAAATACCATGTCACTTGTTTTTACTTGTCTGTGAGTCATTGAGGGAAAAGGCAAGAGCACAGATTCATTTTTACAAGTTTCAATTTAATCTATCTGTTGTTGGTAATCCCGAGGTACTATTAGGTATCTCTCAACTAAGGTTTTCTTAAAACTCTTGTAATAGATGCATAACACCCACAAGTATTGTTTTGCCTGAGAAATTGCATGCATAAGATTTAGAAAGCAAGAGGACAAACAGGCATAAGGGGAAAAATATTCTTTAAGACCAGGATTTCTACTCTAATTCCACCGTGGGGGCACACTCGAGTAAATCAATAGGTAAGTGAGGGCTTTGCTATGGCTGCACTGTTTTGTCTTCTATTTTCTGCTTTTATTTCAGAAAGCAACTTATGGCCCAGCACACTGACCCACAGGGGGAGGGAAAGTGTGTGTGGAGGAGGAAGCTATACACTGCGAAAAAACGCAGCCCTTTTCAGCTATGAGTCGGGACCATCTGTATTCCTTTTAACATGAAATGGTAAGCTGTGCACACAATGTTAGTTTTTTTTTAACTTGCAACCTTGAGTCACTTTAATGTTTAATAGTTGAGGAGCATTTTCTTGCAATGTCAATGTAAAATGTTTCTTTGTGTTGACTCACAGTCTTTAGTGAAAGTAATTAAAAGTTCAACTTTGACAACTGGAAAAAAAAAAACAATATTGAGACAGCAAGGTAATTAAAGTTAAATTACTTTACCAACTTTATTTCTGAGTTGAAACAAAAGTAATCTTCAAGTTGAGTTAACATGCATTTTCAAAGGCAGCTGGGGAACTTGTATTTTCAAGTTTAACCAGCATGAAATGTCTTACAGTGTATGTGTTAGTATGAGTGTGATTCTGGGTATGAGTACGAGAGGAGGAAAGGGGGGAAAAGAGGTAGTGTTGGCCATGTTGCCTTCATTTCTTATCAAATCAGTGAGCCAGAATTGCCCTTTTTTGCCTTTTTGTCTCGCTCTCTCTCTAGTTGTTGTTGAAGCAACATTTCTCTTTTCTTCCCCCACTGGTCCTGGCCTGATATATCCCTGCTTTCTCCTTTTTATTGCATTAAGATGATTTTTATAGTAAAACAGCACATCTCCTCTTCTACTCATCCCTTTCTCGCCATTTCCCTCCTCCCTCCCTCTGTTCTCCCCTTTATGGTTCCTTCCTATCTTCCTCATTCATCTTTGCCTCTCACCCTTTGCCTCTCCTGCCTCATCCCCACACCCTCCGACTCGCCTCTTCTCACCCTCTCTCGCTCTGTCTCTCTCATGGCCTGGGGTGCTTTGATCACTCGTTCTTAGGCTCCTTATCCTGCCTCCCTCTCTCCCATCCGTTCATCCCCTCTTCCCCACTGTGCTGTCATCAATATCGCAGTCATCTGAGGATTCCCTCTTTATCCTTCTCTGTCTCACTGTGTCTTTCTTTAAGATCTTACTCTCTCTGCATTTCACTCTCCGGCTCTCTTTCTCTCACTCTTTCTGCTGATTGATTTTCTGTTTAATGGCTTTTTTGGCCTCATCTCTTTTGCTCCTTTCTTTTTTCCACTCCGCATTCTCCCCCCCTCTTCCTTTCCTTCTGTCCCATAACTCCATTCCTTTCCTGCATTACTTTGATAGGCAGATCACTATCACTATCAGATTCGTACACACACACACACACACACACAGACTTCAATCACAGAAGACGCAGTGTGCTGTCAGCCTCTAAGGATTATGGGCCATCTACATCATCCTCTCCTCTCCTCTGTCTTCAGGCTGTATCCATCCATCCCTTCTGCTCTCTTATCTACATCCACCCACCCATCCATCAACCCCTTGCCCCCATATGCTGTAAAGCTGAATATATAAAGCTGCCCCTCTTTCTTCCTCATCACTCCCTCTATACCTTTAATACCTCAGTTTACATGCCATGAATGACTGAACAGACAGGAGGAAGACTTGTTAAACATGAGCACACCCATGACCCATCATTTATTTCAATAATTTCATCCTAGTCTAAGGAGTTAGCACACACTCATCAAGCCTCCTCTGCAGCCACGCAGTGCACCATGCTGCCAGAGAGCACAGAGGCACAATTTCACTTGTGGTCACCATTCAGTGTCACTTTCACCTCACAGTCATGCCAGGATGCACGGTTCTCAATGCATAAGAATAAGAACTTACAGACAGATGCTTTAGATCTACAAAGCTACTCATGAAACTGGTGGTCCTGTAAACTAATCTAACTAAGGCTTTGCAGTCCAACTACAAGCAATGCAAAGAAAACAGCAGGGTGTGAAAACACCGAAATGTGATTGTGACTCTTGTTAATCTTATTTTATCGGCCTTAAGACTGACAAATGAATTTCTGACTAGACAGCCCTATCAGCAGCATTATTTCATCAGTGTCAGTACCTTCCAAAACCACAAAAATCTGAGGTTATGAAAAACAGTAGAGAGGAAGAGAGAGAGAGATCTGACACAGTAGTGTTTGAGGTTTGGTCAGGTTTAGGGGAGATAGACAAAAGTCAAAATTTCAATGCCCCCTTGTGGATTTGAATGCAAATGTGTAGTTCTCAACTTCATTCAGAAACAACTAAAGCTTTGTATTTCTCTTTGAGGGTAATTTCCATTTGATTAATGCATAGTGTGCTGCTTAACACCTGATGTCCTTTCCAACATCTTCTTTGCTGAAGAGATGCACCATGATCTGTGTATTCACACTGATGTTCTCGTTTCTTATGAAAAATGGTCTCCCTATTAGCACTTAAAGCTTTTAGTTCTTTTTCTTATATATGAAGTACAGTCACCTTTTGCCTTTTCTAATGCTTCATTCCTGCACTGGTTGTAACAGGATATTGGACTATTCTTTAGGGGTGGCCTACAGTTCACTGAAGCGAAAAAGAAACTGAAATCTACCTCAAGAACCTCCAGGGAAGAAGTCTGACTTAATCTAGTTGTTCAGGAAATTATCTTTGAGTTGATTTAGTGGTGTGTGTGGAAAATTATGCATCAAGAGAGCAGTGTCTGCACCATCTGGCCCTGTAAAATGGTCTCATATTCCTTGGCTGCCATTCGCCCATGCAGCAGGCATGTGGGCTAAAGGTAACTTTCTTTTTGCCAAATGTAAGCCCATCTGGATGCAAAATAAATTGTGATATATGACAATACTTTTTCACATGTATATTCATCTCTTCACACCTAGAATGTGCTATTTTTTATTTCAGCTGTTTTGATAAAGGCAGCTCTAAAAAAGTGAGAATATTGTTTCAGTTCTACTGTTACTTTTGGAGTTGCAGTTTTGTAAGGCTTACATCTCTTCTGATTGGATTCTTAATGCTCCTGTCAGCTTGAGACCACTGTGTGCCAGGGCTGTAACAGGTTTCAAGGGTTAAATATTAATCAAAATGCAAAGAAAAAAATGGATCCAATGTTAAAGTAAGAAAATTAAGATTTGAATGCAGTGTTTGCCACCATTGCTGCAGTATTGCGGGCACAATAAGAAAAGTCTGTCTCAATCTAGTACAGCCAAAAAAAACCCAATAACAATAAAACCGTCAGCATTTTGTTGTGTTGCTCGTGACCGCCAATGTTACCTTTACTTCATCTATCTCTCCTCTGCTCTGCTGCATGTGTGCACACCATGCGGAAAAAGAGCTAAAGGGAAAACAGACACTACTGGTACAGGTTACAGACAGGTGGAGCCGCACAGGAAATCAAATACAATCATGTTTTTTGTCTTTTCACAATTGAGTGAACATGATCAACTGCCATATTGAGCTCTTAAGTGTCTGGAAAACTGTGCTGGGTATCAAAACACGCACTTTCTTAAGTAACAGCGAGCCACCAGGGGGCAATCAAGATGTTCAGGCTTCACTTTAGGGGTCATACTGCTGTACAGGCACGTTGCTGTTGCAGTTACTGGTTAAGGAGCAAAGACAGAGAACAGATGGGCCAAACAAAAATGTGTGGAGCAGAGAATGAAAGTTGATCCTTGGAAATTGATCGTCATCTGTTCTTTGGAAGCATGTTAGATTTAGGGCAAGTAATCTCCTCATATGGGTGCTCACCAGCTAAACATTTTGTGCCTGCTTAAGCTCAATAATTACTTTGTGAGAAAGCTATAACATGTTGATGATTTTAAATGGTTATTGGTGAAGGTGGAAAATCTGGCAGTAGAATATCTAACAACCACATGCTGATAGTGGCACTGACAATGCCTAAACCTGTGTATAGACTCAATAGGTAGACAATAAATTTTATTAATAAAAAACATTTTTAACTAAAATGTTTCATTAAATTTTTATTATAAACATATTAACAAGTGAAATTCAAATGGGACTTAAGAGGAAGAGTGACAGCACTATTCTCTGTTGATGCAGACGCTCTGAGGTTCTCAGGTATCCACCTTTTGTGTCATTCTCACCTTTGCTGCTACACTTTCTTTTTGAGGACTCAAAAAATGATGACTGCATTTAGACAACATTTAAAGGAGGAAAAAACACATCTAACTTTGTATGACTCAGGCTTTTTTATGTGACCTTCCCATTATTCTTTCTCTCACTCGTATATTGGTATGATCATATTTTTCTATCACTCTTTTAAACCTAGTTAGAAACATATTGGGCGCTGCCCGCTGCTTGCCAGCCTTGCATTTCGGACTAACAGCCAAAGTGTTTAGGGCACACACACACACCCACACACAACTAGTACCCATGCTGACCTTCAGCTCCTCCCACCATCTGTCCACAAATCAAAGAACAGATGCTGTCTGCCAGTCAACTAACAGCCCAACATTTAGACCAATTAGGGCAGAAGAGTGATTTAATGTTAAATCACCAGAAGGAGACAGAAGAGAAAACGCACTGATTGATTGATTGATAGATCACTACAATGATAATCACTTTAACAGTAGTCTAAGGACCTTGCCTAGCATATTCAGATTACTGATAAGAGGGTCATATAAAATTTGATTCCCTTTATACTGTGACTTTTTTCTTATCATTATTTACACAGTTTGCCCCCACTTGATCAGAGGGTGATTATACCCCATATATATCAACTTTTTTGCACAGGCAACAGCCAGGCTAGCAACCTTATGGCATCTTCTACTATCTATGACTATCCTACTGTTCTCTTGCTGGAGTATTTAGTAGTACAGATCCTGTATATAGAGAGTGGTAGCCCTATCCTGATTCAACCGCTTGCCCCAACAGCAGTAACTAAGAATTACTGTATGGATAAGTTAAACTAAATAACAAATCAAAGGGGAACAGAAAGGAGATGCACTAAAGTATAGCTAAGAGTAAACAAAGGAGGTGGTAAATGGAGATAAAAGACTCTCCATCTCTCCTGCAGACAGACTCTGGGGCTGTACTGAGATAGAGAGTGTCCCTGTTCTCTCATTCAGTCATTAGTTTCTAAATTATTAACTATAATGACACACTTCTAAAGATGTGATTTAGTAACACATTCCATTCGCTTTCTCTTTATTTTATTGTCTGCGAGTGAGTGTGTCTGACTCAGCATGTTTATGTTTGATGGTGTGCATGTGTGTGTTCACCTGAATCTGTCCCTGACTTTCTACATGTTTCTGCCTATTTGATCGTGCTTTCATTTGTTCGCGTGAAGGAGAAAACACAGTAAGGGAGTACAGCAGCGTCTAGGTGAGTGTTAAATGTCTTCTCTGACATCTAAAAAAAAAAAAAATGTGGCATTCTGAAAGATTACAGTATTGTAGCCTTGACAGAGCACATTCCACTCTTTTCTCTCAGATTCACTTCTCCTCTACCACCCACTTTCCTCCTCGGCCCTTTCTTTCCCTGTATGGCGTGTGTTTCACACATTCACACAGTTCCTTTTACTTAATGCAGTGTTCTGTTTATCAGGCACAACTAGCTAAGACTAGGGAGGTGTTTTTGCACCACAAAATCAGTCTCCCAGTAGTTACTCACAATGTCATCAAAGCTTTACAGATTCGACTGAGACAACTGGTTGTCCAAATGTGGCCTATTGATTGGAGATAGCAATACGGAGTACCCACAGTTTTTCTCTTAGGCTGTACAAGCGCGCACACAAACATGCCACCACGCCTGGGCGAACAGGCAGGTGATCTGATAAATGGCCCTGCTGTCTACAGACAGTGTTAATGCACTCAGCTAGAGACGAGAAAAATGACAGGACCCTAATACATAATAGTACAGAATCAATGATAGTTGAAATTATATACATATGGGGGACTTTCGGGTGAAGGGTGGAGATGTGGCAGCAAGATGTAGTGAGACCTGACATTTACAAAGGCCACCTAGTACACGTGTAAACTTTTACTGTATGTATGTGACTGGATGTTACTGGGCAGCATCTAAACAAACAGACCATACATTACTAAGCCAATGATACAGAGCATTAAAGGCACGGATGATGACGAACAGCTGACATCAGTGTGACCTAAGTGCTCTGCCTAAACTGATGTCAAGACTCATACCATGCAAGTTGTATCATGTCCTTGTATGAGAAGAATGATTTAGTAATATCCAAGCAAGAGACCTGTTTCAAAGTATTAAAAACAAATCTTTAAATTGTGTAAAGAGAAATGTAATCATTATGTATGTCAGACTTCATGGATGAATAAAAACACAACTGTGTTGTCCATGACAAATATCCATGAGATGCCTTAACTTTCAATGTGTCTGAATTATAATGGGCTTTAAGGATGTATTAGAGAGGATGTGTGCGTGTGAAAGAGACAATAAAAAAGACAGAAAACTGACACATCATGAACAGCGAAATGTCTTTCTAAAAAGATAATTTGATTACTGTCACAAAGTCACAGTCACAGTAATAAGGTACTGTCAGAGAGAATTTGATTGCAAAATGCCACATGTCTCTGGTGATGTATCTCAAAAAAGCTCATGACAAAACTTAAAATGGCAACTGCAACATAGTCTCTAAAAAGCAATCTACAGTCCGCATCAACGATAAAAGAAAACAGAAATTGCACATCAGTATGTCCTCACAAGAATCAACTGTAACCTTAAAGTCCGATCAGTATGCTAGTCTATATCTAGTTGACATTTTGCCCTAACATAATCAATTTATAGATGCAGAGATGCTGATCAATATGAGTAAGAAAAAGTCAGCAGGTTTTTGTCATATGTACAAACCACCATCAAACCACTTCACCCTTTTGAAATGTCCACAGATGACCTTATTTTTGCTTTCCATAATCAATAATTGGGTATGTTATTGAAAATAAGTACTAAAAGAAACAAGTTGTGCTGCACACACATAACAACACTGGTCACAGACCACAAGAAAGGAAGTCAAACCTAGTTTAATCTGTTTTATTTTATTTCTCTCTCTAGCTTTTTCTTGCCAGAAACTGAGCAACAGCACCAAACACTTCTGGTTTGTTTCTTAAAAAAAGTTATAGATAAAATACAGCCAAGGTTACAGTTATCAATATGAATTAACTATTGTTTTGTTTTAAATGAAAATAAAATTACATTAAGTGATACTATCCAATTACAATACTACAAAAAACAGCAATGAATAAGAATCACAATACAAATCGAAACAGCACCCAAGTATTGTGATAAAAAATCAGGAAAGAGTAAAATGTCTGAGCCCTAATGACCACTACATTATGGACAGCACGAGGCAGAAATAAACAGGTTGGAGCTGTGGTCTAAGTGATCAAAAAAATCTAATTTCAGCATGCAATGCACAACAAAACAGTAAGAAGAGAAGGAAAAACAACTGAAAAGAAGAGGTAAAGAGAAACTAAGATGGACAGGTATGACAAGGCGTAAAGAGAGAGGCAGGAGAGTGCTGCATCATTGATGACTTTAAAACTCTTAATGAAATAAGTGTTACATAGGTGATAATTATAAGTAACAGAGTAAGAGCAACAACGGAACAAAGTAAGGCTTGTGATAGGTGCATGATAACTGTGTCTTTGCTTTTATCTGCAGTTATGTGGAGATGGTGGTTGCTTTTTAAAGTAATGTTGTAAACCTCTTTTTTGCAGAGCTTTGAGAATAAATCTTATTTAACCTGACCATTGGGAGATAAACATAAAATAACACTTGCACATCAAACAGTGTCCAAGTTTTTTCTGATGTCCATGATATGATGTTTGAAGAGAGAAAATAATTTTATTTCACTGTGCTATTGTTTTTAATATACTGTAAGCTATTTTTGCAATGACGTCAATAAAGTGATTTTAAAAAAATGAGAAGTGCACACAAAGACATTTGTAAGAGTGACATTCAAGCACTGCCACTAATGAAAAGCTCCATAGATGAAGTTAGACAGTAACAATGTACCCATCCATCCACATCACTCAACTCAACATTGTTAAGAGCAGCAACTACGGAGTTTTTCAGAGCAGACCCATTGAGTTACAATCCAAGGTGTGGTATCTATCATTCAGTTGTCATAAAATTCTGATGACTACTGATAAAGACATGAGAGAGAGAAAGGATAAGTGAAAAGGACTCTGAGAGTAAGAGAAAGATGTTAGCTGAAGGAAAGACAGATGACAGACCAAGCCAATATGATGACAGATGATTTAATGAAGAACTGACTGGCTGTAAGGGAAGAAAACCAATTAGAAGACACAACAGAAACATGGAGTGAGAGAGAGAAAGACATGAAGAGAAACAAATGGGAGGGAAGATGGATGAATATTGGATAGAGACGGATCAAGACAGCGATTGAGAGGATTAGCAAGAACAATGGTGAGATAAGGAAAGAGATAGAGAAATATGAATACAGATTAAGAGCAACAGCAAAGACGGAGGTAGAGAAATGCAGATAGACAAAAATGTAATTCAGACAGAGAGAGGAAAAGAAAGATCGACCGATAGTATGATTTAAAGACCCAAATTTCAGATAATATCACAAGGGGAAATGGAGCAATTGGAGTGTTATGATTTCTGTGTGAAGGAGGTGGTGGAGGGGCTTAACACAGCTGAAAGATGAGGAAATGTCTATATGGAGAAGAGCTACGAGAAAATTTTAAGTATTTCACCAGCGTTAACTTTGTTCAGACGCTAGTTTTTCGTTAGCTCTCAACTAGGGAATATTGATATAATCTTTCAATTTCAATTTTAAGTATGCATAATGGCCCCACAGAGTTGAAGCAAAAAAAATGTTGTCAGGTACAATGATAAAATTACCAAAAAAATCAGAGGAGTACGAATAATAAAATAAAAAACAAAACCCAAGGATTATGGGAGCAAAATTTTAGGTCTGTGGAACTCTACTTGTGTTTTTGCCTTATTCTGTCTCTCTTGAAAGTTTAATAGAAGGGGAGAGAACAAAGTGCTGAAAACTTTCTTTCTGCTGCTGCCTGAAGCGCCCTGTTTTCCATTTTTCTATCATTTTTCAAGGTTCTCTTTTTCCTCCCACTCCTCACCTTCTCAGTTTCTGACCATGAATTTAGTTCTAATTCCACGCGACTACTCACATGAATCTTGCATGCAAAACACTGCCAAAGGATCGAACACAAGTAGAGTAATCTCCCTCTGTCTCTCTGCTTTACATCCCCTTCTGCTCAGTCCTTTTCTCTTTTATCACCAGCAAATGTTCGCTCCACAAATCACTTCACCCTCTCCTAAAGAAGTTCCATTTCAAACAGGTTTAAATACTCAGAGATCAATGCATTTGGATGTGTGCGTGCCCTGTGTGAGCATGTGGGTCTTTGAATGTCTGTTTTCTGTAGCATGCATTTGTAAGTGTCTGTGAGTTAGTGCATGTTTGAATTATTTATGAGGTTAAAGTGCTCCTCTGGGATGAAATGCAACATGCTTCTAATATCTTATTCACAACATGTCTATCTATGTTCAAAACCAGCATCGCCTCAGAGGATTCAAGTTTTAAACCCTAAAACACGTCATTGTGCAGCTCCATTTTGTTATTAAGTAGTTTTCCTCAACAACATTTAACAATCTTCATGCTCCCTCGAATACCGTTGTAAAGCTTGCTGAACGATCCAAAACCAACAATCCTGCTGACCAATCTAATTGTGGTAAATGTAAATGTGCTAACTACCTATTTAATATTAAGGAATGTTTTATGAGTCGGTGAAAGCGCTGTCTGATCTTTTCCAACCATGTTAACACTGTTTTACATCACATCACCTTCAAGTAAAGTTTGCTCAAAATCCCATGAGATGACAACACTCATGAATTAGATATAGCCAATATATCTTGTATGACCACTGCTATGTAAGCATTTTATACCAATGCATACATAAACTCATTTCTTTGCATGTAATTAAAAGCAGCTGCTAACTGGGGAGCTGATAGTACTTTGTGTCCAGGTAATATAGGTGCAAGTGTCCATGTCCATGAGAGTACACAACATGTAGATGTATGTGGGGCCTTTACAGACAACCTATGCAGACAGAACCCTATTTCTGTTCATGTTAGAGTTGTCCAAGACTATTGAGGTCAGTGACTGTCAACCTGGGGGTCAGGGTCGAGAGTAATTTGTAAGGTCATGACATCATTAACAGGATAGGAAAGAAGGCGTATTCATTTCTGATGTTCATCAAAGGGTAGAGTTTTCTTCACTCTGTGTTACTGTTTGGTTATTGTGTTAATAACCAACATTTCAGGGATTTCCATTTATTCACATTATGTAACCTAAACTAACATCTACACTCCTCTACTAGTAATGTTGCTGCTCTGCA
Organism: Acanthurus tennentii; assembly: GCA_029783805.1. Classification (NCBI taxonomy): domain Eukaryota; kingdom Metazoa; phylum Chordata; class Actinopteri; order Acanthuriformes; family Acanthuridae; genus Acanthurus; species Acanthurus tennentii. Next base: position 8,622,924 of record JAPZDZ010000008.1, on the reverse strand, counting down.
CCATTTACTACTGCTCAACAAAGTGTATACTGTCATCATATTATTGCTACCTATAGCAACTTCAGCAACTTTGTTTTTTTATATTTTTAAAATGTTTCATCCTCTTACCATGATAGGCACCAAATATTACTCACATCAGAAAATCTGAGAAGCAAAACAGATTAAGGGTCATTAAAGGTCACAAGTTTTACAAGTTGGAAATAAGTGATGCCTGGAAGATTTTACTCTTCAGACCAAAAAAAAAAAACTTTGCTCACATGTGCAACAAGCTGTCTTGAAGCTAGCCAAGCCTTTTTCATGCTCATGTTAGTGTTTCCTTGTTGATGGGTTTATCCTGATTGTATGCACTTTCACAAGAATATCTTATTTGTGTGCAGGTAAATGTTGCTTTGATACAATTTGCCTCTCATTTACATGGACTATCATGTGCATCTGTGTGTATTAAACAGTGGCATGTCTGTGACCGAAAGTGTAATTGTGATGGTGTGTGATAGTGTCTTTGTTTCATAAACACGGATAGCTGTATTTGTATGTCAAACAAATAATATGTGTGTGATAAAGGGTGTATATCTCAGAGTCATGCATAGGTGAACAGCATGATTGCCTGCTACGTTGTGAATGAGTCAGTCATGCATGCTGACTACTGATACGCACACCTGCACCCAATCAAGAATGTGTGCATGTTGGTGCATGTTGGTGTGGGAATCTTCCTAAATAAATCTGAGTGTGATACAACTAAAACAGTAAATGATAGAATGTATGTCTACATGTACAAATTTATTTTTGTATCTCTGCTATATCTCTTTGCATGTGAGCCTATTTGCTTATGTGATGTCATGTAAAATGCAGACATGTTGTCCAGAAGCTACACTAAACAAGCAAATCCTGCATGAGCAGTGGCATGTCTTAAGGGAGTCTGTGTGATTGTATCCGTGTGTGTGTGTGTGTGTGTGTGTATGTGTGTGTGTGTTGACTATGACATATACATGTATGTGCATGTTTGTGTGTTTACCATGATATATAAGTATTTGTCGATGTTGCATTAAAATTAATATGACTGACTACAACGATGTCAGTACAGTGTTGTGGCATTTGATCTATTTTTATGCAGCAGCGGAAGGTAACCATGGCAAGTACACAATCTCCACTGTTTTCAACCACGCACATGTCAAGCAGTGGTAAGCAATGAGCAAAAGGTTAAGTACCCGTAGGACTGCAAGTAAAAATAATGGGAATATAAATGTGACTTTGTTGCAAACACATTTAATGGCTCTATATTTAAAATTTGTTGCTCCTGAATGTTTGATACTGAAGTATCAACCCTAACCTGTACAATCAGAAAACTGTAGCAAAGGTGGAACCAAAACTAAAATCCCCTTAACCAGATTTAAAGAGAGTAAAAAGAAAAACAGTTGTTAGCAAGTCATAAAAGTATAGCTAAGAGAACTTCTTGTAATTTTTTTAGGGGGGGGACTAAATTGGAACACATCTCATGTCTCTAAACTCACTGGGGGTGGGATCTTTAATGCTTTCATTGTAAAAGTAGAACTTTAGAATAACTCTGCAGATAAGGTGTTAAAAATTCAGCACTTCAGGTGGGGGATAGTTAAAATTCTATAATTCCACAGTACCAACTCTTTCATCTTTATCAGAGGACGTGCACTGTTTTGAACATTTGCGTACCTGCCTAGCAGCCTGCCTGAACACCATCTTGGCCAACTACTGCTATATGTCCTATTTAATGTGTGAACGCATAATGAAATGAGCATGTATGGAACAGCACCTACGAGTAGCAAAGTCACCTAGGAAAGTTGTTTCTGGTCCCTTCTGTGTCTTCTTTTCTCTATCTCTCTGTCAGCAACAGAATCTCTTTATGCTAAAACTATATTATGCATGCAGATAGAACGACTAAACAGCGGTCTCCGTGGTAACCCAAAATACATCCATCATCATCACCATGACAACCAGGGATAGAGCTGTCAATCAGCACTGTCCCAAGGGAAGCTGGGATAAGCCCATACACCCACATCTGCTCAGACAAATACAGATGAACACGCCTGCATGGCTGCACATGAACACAAACACACACACACATGCACACACATAAACATAGGCTTTGTTGTCTAGGGTATAAACAATCACACAAGATCAGCTCTCAGATTACACAAGTTTCTGCACACATGCAGTGTCACACACACAGACATTAAAGCTGGGCACAGCCAGACTCATCACAAACTGTCATACAGCAGGTTGGTGCACAAGCGCCCTTTACCACCAGAGGGCCCCTGAGCAGATGGCAGAAAAAAAAACAGCCTCCTCAGGTTATCTATGGGGAATTAATCGCTAACTGAACACCGGCTACATAAATTATAACCTGAAGATGTTTATTCAAGCTTGTTTCAGCTCAAAACCACAAGTAACAGAGGAAATTTGTTGTTGATATTTTTTTTAAATTTAAAATTAGTTGCACCTTACTACAACCTAATCTGGACCTTAAAGTAATCAGGACATATCGATCCATACTGATGTGGACTGATAAATGGATCCAGTGATGAATGAACAAAAATCATCAATGCAAAGTAAAACCACTGAACATCAAATTTAAGAGAAACTTTAATTTGAAATTCCCCTGGCACACCTGTGTGACTGTACTAACACCCGACACTTAATAAGAGGGTGATTAGGATGTTTAAGCCTCTCTTGGAAATTAATCAGCAGTGCAAAAATATTGTGAATCTGAGATAAAGTACTTTGGAAACACAGCAAACGTGGCATGACATCTCACTCAGCAGTACGTAAAATTAACTTGTTGCTCTTAATGCAGAAATGTTATTTGCTCTGCTTCAACGACAGAAAAAAAAGGGCAAGCTGAAATTAAGGTGTGGTGTTTTATCTGGAGATGCAAATACTTAAACTAACAGTTTTGTGTAAGTGGAATCAGTTTAAAATAAACTTTATTACTCTCCAGTTTTACTTCACTTATATCATGGCAGATTTTGTAATATCGGGGAAAAACATATCATTGCCACAAGAATTGATAAAATATTGTGTTTTGATGAAACTTGTGATTCACACCCGATTTTCTTGCATTTACATGGCTGTGGGCCATGATGTACTGATGTTTTGTGATATACTCTAAATAAAATCTTAAAAGCAAAAGTTTTGACCTGAATCTGCACAACTCTCTTTCTCTAATTCTGTCTTTCCCTCTGGACAGGGAGAGTAATAAAGTTTTCCCCCATCCTCCACTTCCTCTCTCTTTCACACAGACATGTCCTGGCCATAACCCTTCTTGCCCCCTGTCTCTCTTCCGATCACTCTATCTCTCTGTATCTCCAACTGCCTCCTGCTTTCTCACCATCCCTCCTTCTCTCTCAGATTAAACTGTCTATCCTGCTGTCCCCCTTGAAATCCCCTGTTACACACCACCTCAGGCTGTGTGTGCGTGTGTGTATGTGTATAAGCCAGACACGCTTACTGAGCATTAACCTGTCAAAGTATTGAGAGACAGGGTAAAAAAGGAGCAAGGAAGAGAAAGGGGGGGGTGGGGGGGTGGGGGGCAAAGAGAGAGGGAGAAAGAAGGAGAAAGTGGGGGTCAACATATCCAGAACAATACATGTTGCTAGGCAGTGAAGGTGGTTCTGTTCCTATGGTAACATTTTCTCTACTAGTTCTATAACAAACATACAGCCTGCGTGTGTGTGTGTGTAAAACACATTTACACAAACACACACATCTACTGTGAATTGGAGTGTGTATGCAAATTTAGGATACAAATGTAAATGTAATAAGAATTAATAACAAGTGTTTTCTGTCAGTACTAATAGAAACTAACATGAAACTGCTTTACAGCTACATATCATGTTTTAGTTTATCTGGTAACACATATACCTTTTTTTTCATTGGTGAAAACAGTGCTAAATGTGTTAGCAGCCAACAGCATTAAGTGTTACTCCTACTGTCACTTTTAAAACAGGAAATACAGTACCAAAGTGTTATTCTTGTAGGGTTTCACTCTGCCCCAGGGACAAGTTAGTCAACGTATGCTGTCAGATGTTCAGCTAACTAAGCTAACTAGGTAACAGCTGCGACAACAGTCTTCCCTTCAGAAAAAAATTAAATCACTTGTACATTACACTGGTCTCACTTTCACCCCGTCAGAGGAAGTGCTTGATCCTGGTTAGACCATATTCGCTTTCGCGATATTTAGCACTAAAACAATCCAACTTGAGTTGAGGCTGAGCAGCCAGAGGACATCAGGGAATAAAACTTTCACCATAATATGTAATCAACTTAAACCAAGTCTGTTTTTTCAACTAAAACCAGTGTTAAAAATGGTGTTTTCTTGCACTGATCATTAAGGGCCACCCCCTATTGATTCTGATCCAGCATATAGATGACACTTATGGAGTGAAACATATGAGATAATAACAATAAAACACTGATTCTCCATCCAAGACTGTAAATTTATTCATACTCATTTTAATTCACTACTTCAAGTACTGAAAATATACTCTTATTATTTGCAATTATGTTTGCAGAATATGTCAGTTTCAATCAAATTATCTGGCATTTACATCATCAGTGAGCATCTGAAAACAGTGCTGTTATGCTATCGTGGCAGCATTGATTTCTGTTTTATTGTCTGTGTCAAAGAATGTTTCGGTTGTCACAGCAGCCATTTGTTTCTAATAGACATGACTAATGGTCAAAATTACTCTTGAATCTTTTATTGCCTTCGATAAAAAACAAATATATATTCTCATGAAAACATGCCCAAAACACACACATGATGTGCACATTTCCCTTACTGTGTAAATACTTTAACTAGGACTGTTTTTAGTCTGTGCCTGCTGACTGATAACATTTTTTATTCCAATAAGCGTACTTTTTCTTTCTCAACCAGTTGGACAGAAAGCTAGATAAAAAAGTAAAATTCCCATTACAGATCCCTTTATGACAGCAGAAAAGAGAACAACAGCAAGCATCGCATTAGGAAGCAGATTATGCATGTATTCAACATTCAAATGTGAATCGCCATGTGTGCTTGTGACCATTATAGTAAACAGTGCAGCTGCGGCAGAAGAGCAAATTAAGGATGTGACCAACACTTCACTGGTCAAGTGCAACATGAGGGGCTCATGAATAAAGTGAGATGTGATGTATGGAATAAATTGCTGGGACTGCAGACACTGTGGTTGTGCAAAGCCATGTAAAATCACTTGTACAATAACAAAGCAAACTTTAGTGCCATCATAGACTCAGCGACTTACTGACCTCTAACAGTTCATGCAGAGAGCCAGACTGTTCTCACATTTGTGTGTGCATGTTGCTCTCATAGACCAATAAAGGCTCTGAAACCACAGGGTGTCAGGGTGGGCCTTCTTGCTTTTTTCTCGCATCCTGTTGAGATGAGGTTGCTTGATAGAGGTCAGGTGTTAGCTAATGAGACTATCTAATTGGACACCTCTTAGTAAATCACTATGAAAGCTGTACCCAAGGAGACACTGTAGGTGGGGCGCTTACAATGTTGCTGGTCAAATATCAACATCAATATGAAATGCAAAAACTGCACATCTGTCAAAATAAAGCTTAGAATATAACAGGACAGCTATGATTCAAGGTAATCTTAGACAGAGCTAGAAAGGGAGTAAGGAGAAGGGCGATGACACCACAAGGGAGGCAGACAGGTTAGGAATGGATGAGGAGACACATGCTGTTCTTTAAAATCCATGGCTCTGCTGGCCACAAGCCTTCACACAAACACAAACACGTGCACAACCACACATACACTGTGAACATCCTGAACCATTTAGTGGCTAAATGAGCCACTGCTGACTACAGCACTGCCACCATGCTGTGTGCGTCTGCATGTTGATGTGTGTCTGTATCTGTTAAAGCGTGAAAGAAAAGTTTGTGTCTGCATGTGTGTATGTGTCTTGTACCCTCACTCTGTAGACACTGGAGTTTCTGGATGTGTGTGTGTCTTGTGGTGTGCACAGCATTGTGAGTGTGTGTGTGTGCATTCCTGTATGTGTGTGAGTGGTTGTTCGTGTATGTGTGTTGCAGTATCAGCAGACGACTAACAAGGGAAAGAAGCCATCTTAGTAAACACTTTTTTTAAACCAATCATACTGCATTTAGCTAAAGTACACCTGACACAAACCTTCTGTTGGCTGACAGAAACCTCAGTCTGTGTCACCAGAATGTCAGTGCGATGAATGAATCAGGCACTGGATATAAAACAATCATGATCATTTCAAAAACTGAAAATATCTTTTAGTAAAAAAAAAAGGAACATTTTTAATACTGTGCTGCAAAACCTACATGTCAACAACTGCATTCTAATGTTTCTGAAATTAAAGTGATTACCCTTTAAAAATTGACAGGGTTTAACAATGGAAACTAACTTCAAAAAAGATAGAATCCATTAAACTGTAAAAGTAAGACAAATTCGAAATTGTATTTAATTGTGTAATTAATGACAACATGGAGATGTCATTAAGCAGCTGTAGGAGAATGATATGTTTATAGTGCCGATGACAGTCAAGAGCACTTGTTATTTTGTCAAACTTGGTGCCAAAATCAAATTTTTAGCACAAAAAAGGGGTGAATAGGCGTACAGAAAAATACATTAAAGTCTCAGCATCTGCCCATAATTTGCTGGGGTTATGGGCAAGTGTTTGATATTTTGCCTCAGGGTGACTGCTACTACAGGTAACACAAACATTTGTACCAAAAGCTGGGTGACAGTGAAACCGGTGTAATGTAATGGTACTGCACTGTCACGTCTTGAGTTGTGTAACTGCTCTGCCAAGATTTCAGGCTGCGCTGTACACAGTGAAATGTGTGGGATTTTATTCAGGAAGTGGATAGCTCGAAGTAGGTCCTATCACTAGTCGCATAAAGACACACTAACACATGAGGTACAGACACACTGAAGGTAGTTACATGTTAGTTAAAATCTGAGCAAAGCCCCTTTTTATAGCATGATTTGTTTTTGACACATTTCAAAATGTTTCTTAAATTTGTTGTATTGAATGAATGTAGTTTATTATTCACAAATTTTTTCAGTTAACAATATTATTTATTTTTATTGACAAAATTGTTAATAACAAAAGGTACTAGGCTTAATTTACTGTTCCCTGCAATTTAGCCTTCACTATTATTAGACCTCAAATGTTGGCAGTGTACAATGCTGTTCTATTTTTAAGAAAGTGGTGTAAAAGCATTATGGACTATGCTCATGGCAGATTTTATTTCGTCTGACAATACAAAAGTAATTGCATGCAATATGCCATGCACTCTAACTAATATAACCAGACAGATCAGCGACTCAGTGCCTTTTAAACAGTGACATGAGATTCCTCAGCATGAATGTGAATGCTTTTACAACCACACCACAGGTGTACTCCTGCTGTAGGAGCATCTGTGATGTCTTACGGTTAAATAAATAACGATAAATCGGTTGATCACACAGACCAAACGCTGATGCTGTGTAAGTTTGCAGCACTGATGCTTACAAGCGCCAGTACTTGAATCTTGATAAATAAATTAATAGGCTGTATTAATAAATTAATAGAGTCTTAGTAGAATCTTTTTGGTTCCACAGGCTGTGTTGAGGCTGCAGATATAGTGTTTGTCAGTCTTGTGTGTGTGGCTATGGTTAAGTTAGTGCAGTTCAGCTTCAGTAGGATAAGCCTCTTTGCATTTTATTTTGTTTTCCATTTTGGCTGGATAAAAGCTATTAAGGGATTATTTAGCAAATTCTTGTTATATGTGAGGTTCCATCAAGCAACTAAGCTTACAGAGGAAAGTTGATTAATAAAAAAGTATTTATATGCTCAATATTAAAATGTTTGACAACAATATTTTCCCAAGTCTCATGTAACTCATGAAAATGTATAACATATTTGTTTTTCTCCCTCTATTCCCTTCACAAGTTTTTGCTGAAAGTTCTCTGTAATGCTCTACCCTTTGATTGAATGTACACAAAGAAAAGGCAGCTGTGGGCAGACTCTGAATAGCAATGACACCATAAGCTGCGCTGCAATGCTATTCTGTTACCCTGTTGAGAAACATTTTAGACTATCACAGCTACAGCCTTGGGGTCATTAGAGCTAATCTGCATATTGAGAATAACTCAGAGTTTGTTATGAAAACAAAAATGGTAAACAATAAAACTTACGAGGAAGGTGGTTTCACAGAAAATAACATCTGGGTGCGCAAAATAGCATGGTAAAAGTAAGACATTAAAAAAAAACAGAAAGTAGGCAGGGAGCAAGCCAAAGAGTGTGGCAGTGATATTGTGAAAATGTTGACAGTGCTGAGTGTTTGCAGATGAGCTGCAACAGCAACCACATATGTCATTGTTAACCAAAGTTTAGACAGCACCCATCAGCAGCATTAATGTAATGAAAGGAGAGAAGAGATAAAGTATGTGCAGAGCAAGGAAGAAGAGCAGACGAGACAGGAAGGGAAGAGAGAAGAGAGAAGTGGAGGGGAGGAGAGGAGTGAGGTAGCAAGAATTGAGCAGGTCTGCAGAGAAGAGATAAGAGTACTTTAAGTGTCACTACAAGACTGGTACATTGATCTGAGAGAGAGTGCGAGACGGAGAGGTCTGGAGAGAGAGTTTTCATTACTGTGAACACGGTGTTTTGAATGTAATTTCGAATGCCTCACTCTTAGTTTATTATATGTTAATAAAGCAAACGTGTTGCACACCTGCCACATATAACATTTGTTAAACAGCCAAACACCTTCACAATTTTATTTATTCTTCAATTGGAGATAAGCTTCAGATATTAAGATATTCTGTATGTTTTTACATACAAACATTGTGCCGTCATCATTGTTACAATACGTCTGAGTTACACTCCTGTGAATAAAGTGCCAAAGCATTTTTTTTTTTTAAATTTGTACCACTTCAAACCAAAAACTAGTTCACCTATTAAATCTAAATTAATATCTGGCAAATATAAAAGATACATACTTCAAACATGCCTCAGATGTTGACAACAGTAAAAGCTACACACTGACATTCTATTCACTTTCAGTCTAATTAACAATATTTAAACTGTGTCAGCCAAAACTGTTCAAAGTACCAATCATGTCAAGGCCAAAATGGGACACTTGTAACTTTATTTTTGTAAAAGATCAGGAATAAAATATGTCTAAAAAGTTTGAAGAGTTCAGTTGCCTATCATTTGGAGTTTCAGTAATTGCACTATCCACACACATGGATGCATTAAGGAATTATGATACTGACATCTACCAAAAGGGATTTAAAGTATGAGCAGAATGGATCAGCATTTGTGTGTGTATATGTGTGAATGCAGCGTGTGCATGTGCTTACATTGCTAAAGGTGGGGCAGGTTATTAAATTATAAAATGTGTCAATTTTTTTGCACTGCCGGGAACATATGGTCCTGAGCATGTACATTGTACAGTGTTTGTGAATGTGTGTGTGTATACGTGCACGTTTTTGTCTCGCTCTCTTGTCTGCGTGTTCGATGGCGTGTGTGTGTGTGTGTGTCTCCAGCTGCTTGGATCAGCAGAGCTTCACATCCACAGGGAACCATTAGCAAGATAATAATGAGACCATGGAGAAACTGTAAAAGGTGTGTATGTCTGTGTGTGTTTTTTGTGTACATGTGTATATGGTTTTGTGTGGATGTGTGCAGGTGTGTGTGTGTGTGCGTGTGTTTGTGTGTGAAGGAAAGGGACAGAAAGTGACAGAAAGAAAGGAAGACAGAGTAAAAGATACAAACAGCCATGAGTATTTAAATCATAAGCAGAGCCCATTTACGGTTTGTTTTATCCTACTTGAAAGTCACTGAAGTGGTTAATGTCATGAGGGAAAAATAAAAGGAGTTTCAAGACATCTGACAAAAATCTCCATTTTAAAGTTACTGCACATATGTCTCCTGTGTTTTGTCTGATATGTATATGAACATGAAGCAGAGTCTTTCATTTATCATGATCATCTTACATAAAAGAAAAAAAAATCTGTCAAAAATGATTATTTATCACAACTGCTTTTGGTTTTCCGGATTTCTATTAAGTTTTCAGTACTTTAAATGAAACTTTGCCTTGGAGACCAGAAATATGCTTGATTAGTAACCATGTGCTAAAAACATGCTTATTTATTTTTGTTATGTTAGACACAGAGTATTGGTGTCAAGAGATTTGCTGATGGGAAAAATCTTCTAAGTAGGAAGTAAAAAAGTCTGTATGAAAGCACATGAAGGCACTACGCTGGTGTACATTTCCAAGTGTTAAAGAGCAATGATGTTTTCCTGGAATGATTTTTATGGAACATTCTTCTAGATCTGTAGCACTGATATATAAATTAATACTGTTTTCATAGTAAGGTGTAACTATGGTGAAAAAAACATCTGTTAGATGACATTTTCCTCACAAGCATGTGATAAGTTTAAAGATATTTTTAGCTTGTCATATATTGAAAAGCATGAGGAAAAAATTGCTTTATAAATAGATGAGTCTTGAAACAATTAGCTGAATCGACGGGGATAAGGAGCAGATGCTTTACATATGAAGTAATTTAATTAGTTCTGTTTTAATTAGTATTGGTGTCAAGTGTTTCAGTGATAAAAGTGTAAATTCCCAACACATGCATATCAGCTCCTAACAACTATGACATGCTGAATAACAATTCTTCTTCTTTCCAGTGTAAGCATACAGTCACTTTGCCCTCCTTGCTGCACCTGCAATCATTGATTCCTGGCGCTAATTGGATAAGTCCACCACACTGACCTTCTGAAATGTATCTAATGTCATGCATGGTTGCATATGGGGAAAAATTACCTGTTTGAGTCTAAAAATTCTTGGACCTCTTCACTAACAAAGATAGTTTATTGACACACGTATGCAGAAACACTTATGCATACACAGATGTACACAGCCACAGACACACCAATATAAATAAACTGCAAGCCTGTCTGAGTCTGTGCAACATGTTTGAATCAATATGACAGCTCAGCTCAAATCTCCTGCACTGCAAAGAAGGTGATTGTGTGTTCTTGATTGTGAGTGTATGCGTGTGTGAGTGTGTGTGTCTCAGGTTGGAGGAAACAACGTGCATGAGTCAGAGCTCTGCTGAACTTGTTCATAGTATTTGGCTCACATTTAAACACACACAGACAGACACACACACACAAACACACACTCGGACAAAAATATACAATATATGAAATTGGTATCCTTATCCCACTCCTCTCTATTTGTGTGTATATCTGATATCTGAAACAACAACATTATTATATAGATTATCTCTGCTATTTTATT
>JAPZDZ010000008.1:8593121-8606132 GCA_029783805.1 Acanthurus tennentii | reverse complement strand
GTTCTAGTGAGTGAGAGAATCCTTTTCTTTCACCCTTTAAATGATGATCATATAGCAGTCTCATGAGAGTAATTCAATGTTGTGAATACCTGAAACCAACTCAGTTATATACACCTGCCATGTCCTTACAACAATGACTCATCTACATGTTGTGACAGCTCTGCATATAGCAACAATATGAAATATTTAGACATTCCCAGCGAGTTTCTCAAGTCTGATGACAGCATGGCTTCATCTTTGTCTTATTGGCCTCAAAGCCTTTGTGTTAACTTCATTTTGTTTAATGATATCTCATTAAGGGTAACCACAAGTACCGGTTGATTGATTTTGTTATGTTTTTTTAAGTGTTAAACATAATGTTTTTCTCATTTGTCTTCACGTGGATTGTATTAAAAGACAGAATGCCTATGTAGGTAAGTTTTGGCACTTTGTAAACTGTGTAGTTCAGACATGCCAGGCTATTGTTCTACTTTTACTTTGAAATGAATCTGGTATTAGTTTCCAGAGAGTTGATATATTTGAAACAATGACCACAAGACTGCCAGTATCCAATATGTTTCATCTATTTGCAGACTGATTACAGGATCACACTGAGCCCGGTCTTTAGAAAACATTCCTTTACTGCAGTGTTCAAGCAAAGATCTAACATGGAGTATCTGGCCTGAGTTACATCAGGTTGAGATCCTGCTGTTGTCACTATCCTGTCCATAGTCATCTCACATAAATAATGATGTGATGCTTCGAGTGTTTGTCCTTTAGCCTTGTTCAAAGAGTCCCCCAAATCATTGCTGCTGACAGTTGGAGTACAGCTCCTATGGCTAGTTTCTAAGAGGTGGATGCTATGGTGATCAACACCTTGCATGTTTCCTCTGATTGTAAGCAACCCCTTGCTTCTATGTAGCCTTTGATGGTATCTCTCTTGTTTATCCCTTATGCTTGCATCACAAAAGAGTGCACATACTGTGAACTGATAGTTTAATACTGTGAGTCCATCCTCTCTCTACTGGGAAGATGGAGATACTCAGATCCTGTTAACAAGTGTCAGAGCCTTCTCCTGTGTGTTAAGGGATAGTGCTCTTCTGGATGACTGACTCTCAGTTGCTTATCAGATCTACAACTGGAACGCATTCAGGTGGAGGGGCATGGTTTGATATCTTAACTAAATCACCGCCTCTGCCTGGGTAAATTTGTGTCACTGATGTCATGTAAGGACAATCGGAGTAACAAAGAATGGTACAAAAAGCTGCTAATTATGTACCTTCAATGAAGGAGATACCCCCTCAATTCAAGTTTGGTTAAAGTTTAAAAGTTAAAGTGTACCTGTATTTATGGCAGATGTTCATGTTCCTTGTAATTATATGTAAATGTGCGTAAAATTCTGTAATTTACTCATTTTAATGCAAGCAGTGGTCTGAGATGTGGTCAGCCCCCTCTACGCATGATTGGCATTACTGTCGCCATCTGGCCAGTCACATCCATGTTGTTATCTATGACACTGTCCATGCCTCTGTGGCTTGGTAGATTTAGGCTCTCTTTAACAGCCACTCATTTATTCTGGCTCTCTCTTGTTGAATTAGCTTGCATATGGGGTACAGATTTTGGAGCCAGTGAGAGCCATTGGGACTCAACCATATGGACTGGCAAAGTAAAACAACGGGCTGTCAGCAGCTGAGGGCAAATTAAATCTGCAGATTGTGGGTGTGATTCTCAGTAGGATTGGTTATACAAGGGGGTTATTTGCATACATTTGCTAAAAAGCATAAAAAAATATTATGGAGCTTTAATATAGTCATTATCTACAATGTTTATGTTATGCATGGTGCAAGGGAATCCGTTCAACAATAAGTTATTTATATTTCGTTAAATTTGTTATACACATATTTTTGTCACCCCTGCTGTTTTCACATGAAACACTTCAAACTTATTTTTTGAAGAGAACTGTGCAATACTCTCCATGCACACAAATGTGCTGCTAGATTTGCATCCGCCTACACTACACAGGGGATTGCTGTCACTGCAAATGCATGAAGTAAAACAGAGTTCTTTTTCAGCATGTGTACTGTGGTGTGGCCTTGCATACAATACTAGTCGACAGACTGTCTAAAGCTGAACTGCAATCCAAAAATATACTACAGCATACCGTATGATCATACAGTATACAGTGTATTTGCCTCTCTCCCATACACTTTGATTATAAAGCATGTAATATAAGCACAAACACTCTTTGATTGCCTGCCTTGCTACTTTTACACATGCAACACCCACACATCCACACCCACACACACAGACACACCAATACAAATGCATGCAGTCCGTCTGTCTCTTACAGAAACACATAAATTATATGAAGAGTTTTCTCTAGAGTTTTTTTAACATTATGTTTGGTGAAGCATTACATGTGGACACTGTAAATAAGTGCAAGTGTTACTAATTGCAAGAGTTGTATATTGTACTGTTTTCATCATTTATCTTCATTTTGACACATGTAGTTCAAACAGAACTAGATGTCGCTTTTAGAACAAAACTCTTCATATACACACATGGCAAACACATACAGGTTTAGTCATCCATACCTCGACAGATTGGAGCAGGGAAGTCCCAGACAGCGGTGTTTCCAGCATTTGTAATGCAGGTGAGTGTGGCATGGCCGTCTAAGACGTAACCAGGAACACAGCTGTACCTCACACGGTCTCCCACAGCAAAATGGCCGCCACCGCTTAGCACTGCTTTGGGTGGGACACCGGGGTTTCCACAGGATGTACTGTGGAGTTCTGCAGAGAAGAAGAAGAGAAAAGACAGGAATGAGGATTCTGAATTAATTGCACTAAAATGTTTAACTATTCATTCCCCCTAACTTGACCGTCACTCAACCAAATAATATACCCAGCTCCTGCTCAGTGATGTGTCAAATCCAGAGACTGCTCTAAAGCACTTATAGCCTGAGTCCACATACAGTGTGTAACAAAATCACTGTTTTATGGTCAGATAAAAAGACATTTGCATTATGATGATGCAGTACCCACATATACACTATCTCACAGCCTCGACTAAATTCTTACCCCAAACACACGTATAGCAAGGTTCTTAAGCCTATAGTTTTTCATAATACATACTGCCAAGCATGAGAGCTGTAAAAGAAGAAGCAGACTAAACTCCACCCCAGAGAGAGCAAGAGAGACAGTATCTGAGTGTTTTATAGTTAATCACAGCATTCCCTCCAGATGCATTTACAGTTCTGTGCCTACGACAGTTGTGCATATAAACATCAGCACACACATACACACACACAGTGGAAGGGGTGAGAGAGAAAGAGAGACAGAGGGAGAGACAAAGAAGTTGTATTACAAGCCATAAACCAGGAAGTAGATGGGAGAACAGGGACCAACTCTAGTCTTATTGTTTGAACTTGATTGATATAACTATGAAACTGTTCAGACAGATAGGGGATTAGGGAGGGGGAGAGGGAGACAGACAGATTGGTTGAGGGGGAGGCAAGAGTAGAGAGAGACAGAAAGAGGGGGAGGTGGAAAAATAAACGAGAGACAGACAGAGGATGCCCGACATGATAGATAGCACTATGAAACTACTCAGACAGAGGGGCGAATGGGAAAGGTTAAAAGGGGAGGGAAAAGGATAGAAGGGAGAAATCGACAGTGGTAGTGAGGAAGATTATGCTCTAAATGCTCCCAAATGAGAGTTGAGATAAAGTTGCACTTTTTCTTAAAATGTCACCAGAAAATCTAAAAACCTCACAGCGCCCCACTTCTCAAACTTTGGAGATATGCTCAAAAATGTTGGAATGAAAAGCTATAGGAGAGATGTAGGGGAATATTTACTACTATCAATCAGCAAAGCAGACAGCAGGAGAAGATTTTATGTCAGCAAATGAACTGATTCAGTGATTCCTACATTGGCTGGCTGATTGATTAACTTATACAATTTGTATTGTCACATCTCCCTCCTCGAATTCTCTCTGTTCTCTCCATCTTCAGTGTAGCTACAGTCCTGTGGATTATTCTGTGGGTGCATTTTGCTTTTCTCAGTGGACAAACACAAACAAAATCTTTGAAAATCTTTATTTAAATGAAACTTGCCACCTTTTTATTATTAGCACCCATCTTGAATGTCTTGTGGATCATTTAAAAATAGATATAACTAGAACAAAAATAACTGAATAACAGAAATAACTTTGCCTCTAAATGAGTTGCCATTGCAGAAAAAAAAAAACACCCAACATTCCCTCATGTGCTGTAATAAGTTTATTTAATGTTTTTTCTCTTGGGTTTTTTTAAGCAGGGTGTATTTAAACCTGGTACACACAAACCATGGACAGCATACATAAGAGCAGAAAATCATTCTGCTAAAGACACTGAAAGACCCCCCCTGCCCTCCAAACCACTATCCTCCTTATCTTCGGCCAGACACACAGCTAAAGAGAAGCACACACTAACAAGAGACTTGTACACTTGCACACATGCACATACGCGCACACAGTCAGGGTCATCCATCACTTTGGCGACCCCCACTGTGCTGTGTTGGGATTGGCTGTCAGGTTGGCCTAGTGTTGCGACCCGCTGGCCTATCGATTTTGCCAGTCAGTGTGGCCCCACTCAGTGTCAGGATGTTTGCTGTTCATTGTCCTATCAGACACACATTTACTCTAACCAACACATACACATTTACCGCTGGTCTGTTGGGGGTCAGAGGCACACACTCTAATATTTTCCCATTACAGCCACTCCGTTTTTAATCAGTGTCTCCATCCCACATTCCTCAAAATATTTTTCTAATACGTTTTTCTGTTCCCTTTGTGTCATTTTCACTCTTTTTATGTCTTTCTACCCTCTCCCATATTTGCTATTTATTCTTAAATTCTCACCACTCTTCCCTGTCACACTCCACCATTCTCCCCCTTCCTATTTCACCACACCTTCCTCAACCGCCAACTTGGACGGCATGCCAGTTACCTCCATTCTCGTTATTTCTCCTGTTCTAACCAAACCACGACATCATCCTTCTGTCCATCCCCTCATTCATCCTTTCTTTTTTTCCCTAGTTTATTGCAAACATCATATAGTTTCATTGCACTAGTTTATTCAGTAGCCAGCAGCTATACCACACTCCTTTTAATGGTTTATTGCTGCCTCCCCTCTTTTATTTATTCTCTTACCCTCACTACTTCCTTCTCTCAATTCTCTCTCTTTATCTACCTCTGCCTCGCTTTCTCTTTTTGTGTCTCTCCCCAGTTTACCATAACTATGATTTCAGTCTCAGTTGCTTCATTACAAGCTGCTGCTTTTATGGGCCATCTGTAGAACTATCTGCATTAGTCTCATACACACACACACACATATAGGGGCACACAGAGGCCTGCATGGACAGCGGGCACTGGCATAAAGCTACTCTTTCTACCACACACACAAAACCATTTACCTGGCTTTTATATCCCTCTAGATACGCAATTACAGCAGAGTCCAGGTACGGGGGCACGAGACATAAGAACTGAGACGGGAGAAAAGAACTGAGTGGTGGGTAAAAGCAAAGTGCGAGAAAAAAGGAAAGAAAGTAGCCATGCTTTTAGAGTTTTTAGTGAGACAGATGACATGGCAGACTGGAGGATTGGAGAGGGGGAGTAAAAGACACTGAAGACACACAGGGAGAGAGAGACAGAAAGTGAAAAAGAGAAGGGAAAGAGAGAAGGGAAAGAAAGGGATGATTCAATGAGTTTGGAGGTTTTACACCTCTGTCAGCAGTAAGTACTATAAAAAATGGACCAAGTTTTTTGCCGGAACATAACAGATGCTGAAACATTAGACATAAAACATAGAACCTGTTAAAAAAAAAAACTGTGTACATAGATTTCCATCAGAACAGCTATTTTCTGATTCTCAAAGATGTTTTCCATCAGAAGATGTAAGCTTTACAAGGACCATAACAGAGGAAACGAATGAGGCATCAGGTTTGTAACAAACAGATATGTGTTGTAGGACACTAAGGTCTATAAAGGTTTCACCGGCTGTCGACTTCTGAGACAGTTGCCTGTCAGTTTGATTTATTCAACACTTTGACCAACTCTTTTTATAGACTTGTGCAAAACTTGTATCATAAAACACTTTTTGGCGGTAAGTTAATGAAATTTTATGGCATAAGTTGTACATCATTTTTGTGGTCAGGTGTCCTCCCTCTGGCAATGTAAGAGACAAGATTTAGTTTCTCTATGAAATTAGTCTGTTTGAAACATCATTGCTATTTAGATCTCACAGTTCATTGAGTTTACATGACATAATTATTGTCATATCATTTTTTCTCATTAACACTTATAACTGTGTAATTTGGGTTTTTAAGGTTTGCTGCTTCATTAAGCAACAGTATTTTTTAAGTCCTCATTGTGAGGGCTTTATGAAAAAAAATATGCAAAACGCTTTAAAAATCAGGTCCAGAATAGAACTGTTGTTTTTTCCCCTCTCATCTTAATGTCACATCACTGTGGAGCCTTTGTTTTTGTGTCTAAGCATTTATTTTGGAGAAAGGATCACAGAGAAGTCAGACAAGCATATATCAGAGGTAAGTCTCACACTGTTTCGACATGTGTGTTTATGTGGACAAAATTTTAATGGTTTTACAGTCAGACACAAGTGCTCTGACACATGATTGGCATTTTCTTGCTTATAGTGATGGATTAGCATTATTAACTAAATTAGAAGCATCTGGAGTTGCTGTAGCTAAATGCTGTTTGAGTTGTTATTTGGTGAGAGAAAAACTGGTTTAAAATAACTTTACTTTGGTAAAGTCATAATTAAAATTGACTGGAGAACAAGCAGAAAACTTAGTATGCTGCAACAGTCCTGTATTATTGTAAAAAATGGCAACTAAATTAAAAAAGGGTTCTTCAGTAGTTCACAACTACTTTTTGAGCTATTTATTATTAAGCCCTAGCAAGTTCGATATCTTATATATATCTTATAGGGATATACATTATATCCAAACATAAACAGCTGGACCTCTGGGATTTACCATGCTGTCAACATTTATTTTTTCATGTTTTTTCAAGCATACAGTAAAAAACGTTTTAACTTTGCTTAGTAGAGCAGGCAGGTATGTGTTATTATGATGACAGCACCCACTGACTTGTGCTTTTTGACAAGTGTACATACAGGACAGAAAAATATTCATAAAATTCAACTCTATTGGGCAAAACTCTGAGAAACTTTCTGAAAAAAGTTCAGATATGGTTTAGGAGGTTACGTTTGACTTTTGCAAACACTCTATTGTTATGGTTAAAGAAAACATTTCTGGGCCCATTTTGCTCAACTATTATACAACCATATATTTTTAACTCTGACAATGGAACTTTTTTTCCCCAAAAAATCCCACTATTGTTGAAAAAGTTTCAGCAGAACTGTCAAGCAACTGTCATTCATCCTGGGATCCTTGCGATTTCCTCAAATTCTAACTCTGACAGCTAGAAAAATCAAATTGTGGATTATATGGAATTATTCTACATGACTGTGTGCTTTTTAATAAGAAAAGATTAATTTAAAGTTAAAATATTCACTGTCTTAAAAGTGTGACACTTTTCTCCACAAAAGCAGTAGCAGCATAAAATATGAAATGCCACTGAAAAAGCCCATTATGAAGGATCATGCTGAGCAAAAGCTGAGCAAAAACAATGACTGACAGGAAGGATTTACAGAAAAAAAAGTTCATTCTATTTTAAACCGACAAATAAATATGTTAAACTGTCACAGATGTAAAATGACTATTAAAAGAGGAGGATAGGAGTGGTCAAGGCTAGATGAGAGCAGCTACATCAGAGCAAACTCCGAACTACTTTGAAAACAATAGCTCTTCACTGCTTTGAAACGGACCACTACACAACGAGAGGGCAGGCATGACATGCAATAACGCACAGGCTAAGAAAAAAGCAAAGCTCTGATCTCCTCCAACCATCACATCCACAGTCCATAAAAGGAAACAGCAGGGGATGAGACTACAGACTCTATTTCAGACAAATTCCCTCTTAGTCTGTAATAGACCCCCTGTGGGGAAGCACCATCAACGTTACTAGTCAGTTAACACCTTTTTTTAATTCATGCCCTGGTCTAACGACCCATCTTTGAATTAATAATAACCAGATTATTGCTTACAGAGCCACAAAAAGATCTGAAGTTTGAAGGTAGTTTCAGCTTAAAGATAACTGTCCTCACAACAAAAGCACAACTGCCTTATACTCAACAGATTCTTTACGTAAAGAGACCTTTTTTACTTTGTGTAAACATGGCTAGCTGAACAAATCACTAAATTGATCATTTTTCTTTAAAGGGACAGCTAGGGGGAAATGTACCAGATAATGTTCAAAGTAAAATTCAAAATTTTTGAAAACTAAAATGCCTGAATTAGACAAACATGGATTAAAAAGAGTATGCCTCTGCAGCATTTGTGTTAAGATAACTGCCACATCCCATCTATTCACATTAAAGCAATGAAAGCATTCTAGGTAGTTTATACTGGGTTCCAGTTCTGCACCAATCATCCACTCAATTTGTGATTACATGACCACTTAACAATAAACTTGTCAAAAATGCTCCACCATAACTCTGCATTCTGGTGAAACTGTCAACCAAATGATGTCTGCACAATTAGTCTGCATTATTCATGTTGCCAAAAAACATTGGTTGCCTAATGGGCTTCTAAGGGACTGAGCCAGAGCCACACTTGAAAATAATTTAGACAGGAAGTGTAGCAATAAAAGGTAAAATTCAAAAATTAACTGAGCAAGACCTAGAATTTGGGTTTTGTGCAGATTACCTCCATGCAGGAAGTGTGCCGGGTCAAAATGAAAGGGTGGCCAGAGGGGTGTATGTGTATGTACAGTATCAAGCTTGAATAGCCTCAAGTTTGTAGTGTGTTTCATGTCAATGAAAAGTTCTTCTTTTTCTTAATATGCTTGACATCTTGACATAACCATTTTTGTTGCCAGCTTTAACAGTGTTGTTCCCATGAGGTCCTTGGTCTGCAACAATGTTATGGTGGATGGTTAATGTCAACTGGCATCCACATGAGTGCTTTGACTCAAGGTTTCCCAGCACAACATTGCATTATAATGAGATGTGCAATGTTATTCATTTCACATGTCAGTAGTTTAAAGCTTGTGGTTGATCGTTGTACACAAACATTACACTTGCACCTCCCCTAAGAAACCACTTTTGATTGGAGATGGTGTAATTATCATTCAAGTAAGTAATTATCATTAATAATGAAAATATTAATAGAGGGAAAAACAACTAAGAGACAGCAGAAGGTGTGTGTGTGTGAGTGTGTGCGTCAGATAGAGACAGTGAGACTCTCAGGGAGAGTTAACACAGAATAAAGAGAGAGCTCCCAGATAGAGTAAGGGCTGTTCAAAGTATTAGATCATCTGGCAGCTGTGGAGATCAGTTAATACGCACACAACTGTGTTGCTAATGATTGTAGCTTCCAGTGGAGATCAAACATTATGGACTCAGAGCAGCAGACCAGTAATGTCTCTCTGGGTTTATTACACGCCACAGCACAGACATTGAAACACGCACACACACACACATATTATACGCAACACTCTCCCTGAAGGTAAAAGCAGTCTTGAGAATTGCCTTGATGTTCTGTGTGAACAATATTTATCTGTTATTCAATACAGTCATGACAGAGCTTCAAGCAGCCTTGCATCTATTCTGGTGATCTTCTCAGCCTAAGAAACATATAAGCAAAACAGTATACGCTGTCCATAGACACAGCAGTCACAGGATAGTTGGAGATGGATCTCACATATTAAGCAATTCAAATGATCACTGATGATCACTTATTTTTAGAAGATGACTACTAAAGTGGCACGGAAATATCCAGACAGTGTTTGTGTAAAAAGTAGTGTCAAATTTGATCTATCTCAGCAATATTTGCTAAACCTTGTTTCTATCAGCCATTGCTGTTTAGCCTAAAATTGATGTATTTTCCTCTGTCTTCTTTTCATAATACTGGTTGCATCAATGCCAAATTTACATCGTTTTATGGGCCAGTGTGCATGCAAGATGATTTCATCAATAAAACTAACAAGGACACACATTTGCATAAATGCAGTGGAGTGAATAGTATGGTCCTCTTTTGAAGTGTATAAACTTTCCTATGATAGAAATACACACTTGAGAGTCTGCAGAGAGAGGATGCAATTTAATGGGACTAAGTGAAATAAGTTAATAATTTTGGAGGGAGATAACAACCTGTCCAACACAATTACCTCATTTTTGTCAGTAGAAATAGAAATCCATCAAAGAACGTTAGGTGAAAAGATGTACTTAGGATTTTTTTTTACAGCTTTGCAATTTCCCTATACGTAATTGAATGAGCAGATAATGAAGGTAGCCTGACTGCTTGCAAGGAAACATGAAAATGTCAATTATAAGCCCTTTACTTCCACTTCCCCCGTATATGTGTGCCCGCTCTAGTGACTGCATTTGTGTGCCAGTACGTGCATGTCATTGCACATGTGTATTTTGTGTTTGTTTGTGTCTGTGTGGGTATAGCTCCTTGATGCGGTGATCAATGTTTCTCTGAGGCCTGGTTCAATAAACCATTAGATTTCCCCCTAAAGACATCCTGCCAACATAGCTTCATTAGACACACACACACTCACACGTACATACAAAGAAAAGACAAAAATACAACTATCTGTTATCTGTTTGATCTGACCTGAAAAGGCTAGCTCCGTCTTTCTGAAGACCAGAGCAAATCGGCTCCAGCGGGCTTGATCAAACAAAATGATACAAGGTCCAGTGTTTACAGGCTCTGCTAATACATACATTTCTTTATTACACTGACTACTACTGTAGAAGATGGTCTTTTAAAGGAACGTATGGAGGGTTTTGGCAAACGCGATGTGGGAAAATAAATTCTGGTTGCATTATGATGGTGTTTAGCTATATATATTTTACACGTAAAACAGTTTTACAAAGCCTGTATGTTTAACATGCTGAGTTTTATTATGTTTACAGTTTCCCACTCAAGACTAAACCTATAGTGGTACAGAAAACAGTAATTTTCTAAATGTAAAAAGGTAAGCTTGTTCATAGCTTAAGAAGTCATTATACCATTAAGCTCTGTCATCAGGGGGCTGCACTGATTTAAGTCAGGGTTCTAATTTGTTTTGCTCTCTCTTTAACTGACCCCTCTCTTCTCTGTCTCACACATCCATATCTCCCACCCACCTCTTTTCCTCTCTCCTTCTCTTATCTCTCCCTACAGCCACCCCCACTATTAATTAAAACTGTATGTGTATGTGTGTGTGGGTGTGCGTGCGTGCGGGTGTGTGTGTCTGTTTATTTCCTGTATGTGTGCACGCTTGTGGTGCACATCAGGCTTCAGTATTAATTAAAGGTGTGAATGCTAATTGGTCTGATCAATAACAGGTCGTTAGGCCCCAGGGGCCAACAGCCAATAGAAAATCGTTATTTGTCTGACATCACTGTCACTCTGCTAAACCTGCACTGCACTGTGACGCATGCACACACAAATACATGCACACCTGCATGTGCATACAGAGATTTGTACTTAGACTTGCTCTACTGTCATCTGGACAGGCAGGTTCACCTCAAAGGTTGTGAGAGACTCATCGAGGGAGTTTCAAGGCCTAAGAGGTTAGCAAGACACAACTGGCCCAATAGACAGAAACTTACTGTATGTGCCTAAAACTAAATCAATATCCATTACAGGGAGCGAAGCAGAGATGCAAAGAGAAAGACAGAGTAAAAGAAAGGGGGGCGCAAAAGATTTTCAAAAAGACGCCATAGTTGTCATTGAACAGATAGAGTAAATGAGTGTGTGCTCTCAGAAGGCTTTTTTGAGCTAATCGATACTGAAGTGCACTTTCACTTCCACTTCCACATACCTTTTTTCAAAAATTTCCTCCTTTGGTCTTTCAATCTGTCCTCTCTCTTTTCTCTGAGGCTAACTATTAATCAGTATTATATTCATCCAGATAGATTTCTATGAAGAAAACTCTAGCTGTGGCCCTTTAACTTAGCAATTGTGAGAGAGCAGAGTAGCACAAAAGGAATCTCATTTACTTGGTGGTATAAAGAAGGGTTGCTTATTATTTGGCATACAGTTGCTGGGATCTCACCATGCTGTTAAAAAAGAAAGGCCTGCCAAATCATACTGAAGTGTGAAATCTGGCCTAAATCTGAATCCTAGTTCTTTACCAAGACCCTTAGGAGCTGAGATGATTTACCTAAGCTCAACTTCTCAGAGTCCCCCAGGTTCCACATCTAAATGGGAACTTTGCCTAAGGACCCACAATGTCACCAGGTCCATAAAGAACTTGCTCTGCCCCTGCTCAACCTCTTTCTCAACCCTTCAGGACAGGGGAAACTACTCTTGCTTATCCCTGCCAACTGTGAGAAAAGCAGCTCTTCATTCCACCCTACGAACAGAAACCTGAAATTACTAAGTTGGCCAAAATGGTACACACTCATGCTTAAACACTGACACCTCACAAACATGTCCAAACCAATCTACAGTACCAACTGTCCTTCAATTTTAACTGCTTTTTGTAATCTGTCTGCAAATACACTTGAACATCCACAAGAATGTTTCATTATCTTAGCCGGACATATTTGCAGGACAACAAAGTAAAGATATTAAAAACACATAAAACACAAATACATTTAATAATAAATAATTTCCTCAACTGTACATTCTCTAAGATTATGACGTGTGGTGACAAATCTGTCTTGATTTTGGCCACTGGACTATCTACAGCACTTATCAACTGCTATTGTTTTCATAAAAAAAGGTACAGAGTCATTATCTCCTTTACCCAGTTCAATAATTTACTGATTTTAGTGACAATTTAATATTTTCATAAGTGCCACCTTTGGTTGGAAATGTAAACAAGACACATCATGGGCCCTATCGTACACTTTGCGCCGTGCGCCAGTGGCGCATTGGGCGTGGAAAGTTAAAAATTAATTCAGGGGAGGT
>JAPZDZ010000008.1:8574086-8588387 GCA_029783805.1 Acanthurus tennentii | reverse complement strand
CTGTCACGAAAAATGAAGTTTGGTCTCTTGGTTATAGCTGCAGACCCAAGTTTCATGTCAGTGGTACCAGTGGTCACATAAACGCATGTAACCAGAGGATGATGATTTAGTCATGTAACTTGAAATAATAGTTAATCATTATAGTTATTGCTAGTACCCACAAAGTGCAAATTACTGGCAGAGCACAGTTTATGTGCAACAGGAATATTCTTAATAAATTCTAATGCTACCTTATATGACAGAGTCAAAGTACCTTCAACAGCTTAGTGGCTCTCTTTGGTGTTTAGTGGGTTGCAAACGTTCTCTGACAGCAGGACTACACATAAGAATATTGTGTGAAATCTGAATGACTGATTTATAGGTAAATGATGTGCTGGTGGTCCCTGACATTTGTATAATTCATGACAACACAAATGAATTCAAAAACATTTGTATTTTCCTCTAAAATTCAGTTTTATACAATCTGCTCTTCACATCTGCTGTCACTGTGTTTGTGTGTGGTGTGTGTGTCTGTGTGAGATTGTTTTGATTGATGCCCCTGTGTTTAGGCTGACCTTGCAGCAGTTGGAACAGTGAAGAGCTGCTTTCACACTGTAGATAATGAACACACACACACACGCACGCACACACATACATACACAGAGCTTTAAAACAGCATTGATTTCTCCTGTTCAACCAGAAAGCATAGAGCACATTACAGTATTAAAGGGAGCTCCTGCTCTCTTCCTCTATCCTCTCCTAGTCCTTATTCACTGCTGCTCTCTCTGTAAAAATGTGCTTTTCTCATTTTTCCTCCTTCTTCATCTGCTTCTTTTATTTTTGCCTTCTCCTGTCCTCTGGTTTTTATTATTCCTCATATACATTGTGCTCCTCCTCCATTTTATTGGTCTCCTCACCTCTTAAATCTCACACACTTCACACTTGCAAATACATAGGACGCATGCGTATAAATTAAGCACAGAAAAGGGCACACCAGGCACACATAAACACATGCATGCATTCACAAACACATACACAAACTCTTTATGACTGTAAAAAAATATTTATTTTTTCCTCAGGAGACAGAACTGACAAATCCCCTCTCATTTTATATGTATGAGCTGAGCCACAGTAGGATATGTGTGTAGGAACACTCAGGTGTTAACTCGGATGTGCTGTATGTATTGTGGGTGCGGAAAATGAGTAGTGAGACGTATACAAGTTATAGTGAGGAAAAGGGCAGAAAAAAGGAATTAGGAAAACTAACTAAGAAGCAGAAATAAATAGAAGACAGCTGTGTTGCACAGTGGCCCAATCTACAGTTTCTCCTCCTTTAAATTGCTGACTGGTCTCTTAATCACACTGCAAAAATTGAGTAAATTAATGCATGCAAATTTGTCAACAAAAATGAGACAATCCTTTGCCAACATGAGTCTGCCAACTTGAGCATAGCTATGTTAAAATATAGCTTCAGTAGCAAACAGAGATAAAAATATGATCACTCCGATGATTTTCAAATAAACATATACACTATGTAAACTTCAAGTCTATTAATTTAAGTGGGCCAGACAGACTCAAAGCTTCCTCAACTGCAATACAATAAAATTCTGCAACTCACAATTTCAAAAAGTTACTGTGCAAACAAAAAGAGAAAAATGTTTTATACTTATAAGCATCAGTAAATCTAGATAGTTAGATAATAATTATAATAAATTATATAATAATCCTTTTTTTTCTTTACAATATATCATGACCTTTGATATCCTTGGACCAATTGACACTATATGAGTTACTTTCTTATTCTCAAGTTGCCAGTTACTCTTCTGAGTTTAATCAGTGAATCAAGGGAGGCAGAGAAAGACTGAATGACAGAAAGTGGGAGAGAAGACAGACGGACAGATGGAGGGATGATAGTTGGAAGAGTGGATATTGTCAGTCCCCTCAGGTCTCTTTGATAAAGATCAGAGGAGCCACAGCCTCAATCACAAAGGCATGCACACACCAACACACACAAACACTGTTCACAAGGTGCAATATACACCATTGATGCAAGTCCTTCAATGTAAGCAGACACACACGCACACACACAAACAGCCACACACACACTTGACTTTTACACTCAGATCATGTTCAAGTTGAAGAGACTAGAGTCAGAATCAATCAATCAAGGGCTGATAAGGGATCAGAGACTCAGAGAAACAAATGGCGTGAGGTCCCTTTAATGGCTGTCCCTTATTATGGATGCTAAGCTTTTTCTGACAGGGAATCAGCCACATGAAACAACACTGTTCAGTTTTTAGCGGAACTTTGCCCATCAGTTTCACAAGCATTCATATTTCAAATTCCATAAAACGTTTCCACAGATGAGCAGGTTTTCATGGCCATGCATGCACCAGTCTGATCAGACTCATCAACGAGACAATTGAATATTGCTGGCTTGTGTTTACTGCTGTGATTGGCAAATAGTTGTCAAGCTTGAAAAAAAATTATGCAGGAAATGAAAAAAATTAGAAAAGCCTTCTCATTGAAAGACGTGTATGTTTTCTGAATTCTAATGAGGAAAGCAATTTAATCTGGTTAAAGCTGTAAAACATCCTGATGTTTCTGCATTAAACTTGATTTCATTTTTTTATCAGAAGACCAAGGTGGCTGTTGACCATCTGTTAAAACAGTTTAGAAATTTGCTGCATATTGTCTTTTTGTTTCAGCCATGAAAAGGTTTACAATGCATATAAAGATCCCATTACAAGCTAAAAAAAATTATGAAAAATAAAAATGATATAATAGCACAATTCTTTTCAATTTTTATCATTTGTAGGCACCCGGTATTGAAGTCAGCCTGCTCTGAATGGACTAATGAGAAGTATCTTTTGTCCGTTCAATGATTTTCTTTTTCTGTCTCTGTTTTCTTAACTTTTCCTATTGTCAAGTACTTTCTCAAAAGTAGTGTCTTTGTAAAAAAGTTCACGGTTTTCAAAATTTTGAATTTAAAACAGGCTGAACAGTTAAACTAAAAAGAGCAAACTGATATCTAAATGAGTGCCAAGCACTTATTTTCACAAGTGGTTGAGCCAGTAGAAATAAGCTCGACACTACTGGTTCAGTATCTGCATCTATTTTTATTTAGACATGAAAATCCCATGAAGACATCTATAAACTGCTGTACTTTTGTGTTTTTTTGTTTTTACTGTCTTGCCTTGGCCAAATCTCATTGGCATTTTAAACAATATCAGAATGTTACATCAGGTAAAATGCGGACATTTTATTTTTTGTTTTTTTTATTTTAGATTCGGTGCTCCTGTAGCTTACATTCGATTATATGTTATTGATATTTTGAGCCCTGACCTCTGAGTAAAGTGAATATTTCTTCTGACTTCGTCATAAAAATCCGAATTATGTATAGCAAAAGTGCATGACCAGAAGGTCACTAGATTGGCTGCAAACCCCTGTGAGTACGTAACCTTCTCCATGATATTATGTGGAACTGATGGATAAATGCCCAGATGGAGAATGGTCCATCAATGGCACTGACATCTGGCCAGTAAAAGCTCCCAAAGTATTTAAACTGCTGCCAACAACCTGTTTGCTTGCAAAAATAGCATTTCAACCTTAAAAAAAATGGTGAACGATAAGGAGTGGACAAGTGAAAGAAGGTCATCTCTGCTTTTATCTTATTTTATTCAGATCAATATATCTTTCTCCAGCCCTGCTTCAGCCAGAATTTATATATTTAGCTCCTTCAGAATTCAGCTACTACAGTTGGACAACCTTCAAAGGGAAATCAGGCTGTTAATTAAAATGACTTTAATAAGATTTAATGGACTGTGTCTGACTTCAATTTGTGTTTCACAGACTATGAGAAAACCTGTTGATCTTGCTTGTCTTTTCTACGAATAAAATATTTTGAATGTGTTCTGCACCTTTCACCATTTTCGATCTATTGTGTTGCCTTTTTTATCTTCTCTTCTATATTTTTTTTAAGTCTTTGTTTATGTTTTGTCTTGAGGCGCCTTGTAAACTCCAACCGTATTTGTAAATGAAGGTAAAATAAGGGTATGACTGTTGGAGAGAGGACAAAAACAAGCAGTGGAGATATCAGAAAATGCAGAAGAGAGGAGGAAAAACAGCATAAGTGAGGAGAGGTTGGGGGTGAGGATAGTGAAATGAAATCTCTGCTGACTTGTTACTCACATGGCAGCATGTTCTGTGAAGAACATGTTCTCTCGTCCATGTTCTGAAGGAAGTAATTACATCTGGGAGCAATGTGTCTGCATGTGTCCATGTCTGTATGTGTTTCTATGCATGCCTTGGTCTCTGAACACATGGATGTGTCTAAATATATATATCATGAATGTGGATAATGTACATTAACATGTGAGAGTTACACAGTTTGATGGTATCGTATGTGTGTACACCTAATGCACAAATAAGTGTTGTGATCCCTGCACACATTAATATAGATATCTCAGGTTGCATTTAGATGAGAAATGTATGTTACATACTCGTTGAAAAGCAATAACCTGCTTATTTTACAATACATAATATGTTTCATTTTTAAAAACAGAGCTTCAACTTTATCCACTTCCAAGCAAATAGCTACTTAAAAAACAAGACAAAACAAAACGAAAACTTGGTCACAACATTTTATAAACATGCTATGCTTAATAATTAGTTTGTGTTTAAAAAAAAACAAAAACAATGTGCTCTGAAATGGCTGAATATTTACCTTGTTGACTTCATAAAGCAAACTATCTTTTTTTTTTTTTTAGCTCTTAGTCTTTTTGGCGCTACTTTGTTTAATATTAATTCAGTTTTCCAAGTCCAGTTCAGATCAATGACAATTCAGGCTAATTATAAAAACTATGAATGAAAGAAGATGAACGTGGACTAACAAGGACACTGTGTAGGAGAAATAAGTAGAGGGGTACAGAGTAGGGGAAACAGGAAGATTAATTCTGTAACAATGATTATGCTGAGAAAGGACTGTGTGTGTGTGCATGTGTGCACGTGTGTGTGTGTTTGTATGTTTGTGTGTGCGTGTGCATGCTTGTGTGTGTGTGTGTCTAAGTGCTGTGATAATCTATGATTCCGTCTCATCAGCACAATATCAAACTGCCTTCGACATCATGCTAAATAATACATCACTCTCTTTCTCTCTCTCTCAGTTTCACACACACACACACATGCTCACACACACACTGTATGGTATATGCTGGCGTATGAATTAGTTATATGCTGACAGTCTTCAGAGGAAGGGGAAGAAATGTTCATCGAGTCCAACAATCACATCAAAGTGTCTCCCACTGAGCAGACCGGCTAAAAAGGATGGAGCTACACTACTGTACCTTTGCCCTTCCAATTGGAACATTCCTTGGGACTACAGAGGAATCAATGAATAAAACTTTTATATTTATGTTTTAAAATGTGACTATAACACATGCTTCTACTGCTGTTTATTTTTCTTTGATCCCATGTAAAGTATATTAATCCGTCCATCCATCCATCATCATCCTTTTTCAAAGCATATCCAGATGCAAGGGCATTAGCAGCAGAATAAGCAGGGCGTCTTGACATCCTTCTTCCCATCTTCATCCTTCATCTCCTCCTGCACTCTTGAGGCAAGAGTCCTGGGGCACTGACAGGCCAGGTGGGATATGTAAGCCCTCCAGCATCTTCTAGGTTTGCCCCGGGGTCGCCTGTTGGATTCCTAGAATAACTTCGCAGCAAGATGTCCAAGATGCAAGGAGAAACTTATGATCTCATTCTTTCAGTCTGGGCATGGAGCTCATGAGAAAGGTAAGGGTGAGAGTGTAAATCCATTGGTTAATCCAGGCTTTCACCTTGGCTGCCTCTACACAGCAGCCTGGTAAAAATGCCTGCAACACTTCTGATGCATTACTAATCCGCTTATTGTTTTCATCCTCAAATTTACTCCATCTGTTACAGGCTAAATCTTTGTGTCAAAATAAATAGAAATTAAATTAGTTTTGATAAACTTCTGCTTGTTATTATTTAAGTCTGAGCTTGCTAAAACTGCATAACCAAATCTGACACCGCACAGAAGGGGAGTAATCTGACTCTTAAACCTTATTACACTTGTGTAATCTGGATCTGTATAAATAATCTCGATAACAACAGCCATTGCATTTATGATATCTCATTTAAACTCTATTTTAAGTTATTGTATATTTTAATGGATTTGTTGAAGTAAATCACTTAATGCTTGCTTAAAATTAATTGCCACTGAGGTCAGTTAAATTCATTCCTTTGGTGTTCTTATTCACACTCAAAAGCTTGTAAAGTAAAAGAGAGAGCTAAGGAATTTGCATCTGTAATGTGTAAATGAAGTGTGCTAAAAAAGAGAGTGACAGAAATACTCAAAGAGAGAGAGAGAGAGAGAGATGTGTGTTGATCTGTGATCAAATTGTGTATTTATATAGTTCTTATCGCTCATGGTTCAAAATAATGGACACACCAAACACCAATAATGATGGGCAGGTATTTTTCACTGAGTTCTTTTCTAAAAATGCATTGTTGATAATACTAAGGCAATACCTGCAAACATCTAAAATCTGAAATGGCTCCAGTAACAGATTAGGCAGAAGGATTACATGGACTAAGGCTGACTTGCCAAAAACTGGAAAACTGTCCAAACCAGGGTGGATCATTTCCTCTGAGGAAATCTCCTCTTGGCTGTATAAATGGATCGTCTAGCTGTGTTGTTGTGGACAGTATGAGATGCTACATATAGAAAAAAACAAACAGATCATCAGCATAATGTTGCCTTTTAGCAAATGCCAAGTAGACTTTGCCTCTCTGTCTTCCTGACTCACCCTCTCTCACACATACACTGACTAAGTTAAACAGCTGAATGTATCAGCAGCAGGGGCTCTTCAGATAAGTCCCATGGATGTTAACTGAGAGCAAAATCTTTCCATGTCGCAAACATGCCCACACAGGCGCACACACACATACACACAGACGCGCATTCACACAGAATTAATGTGAGCCAAGTAGCAAAAAGAAACTTGTGCCAGTGAATAAATCTGGGACAACTGCTTGGACATTCAAGTAGCACAAACAGACACATTGACATGCACACACATTAACTCAGACACAGCATGTGTGTGGACTTAAACCAGGCACTTTGCAATCAGTGATATTGTCATTATGCGGTGCACCAGACACCCATCAACTAGATAAACACCCACCAACCACAGAGGGAAGTAGAGGGACACACAGGGAGACAATTTAGCAGTATATCATTTTCAGTGGTAAGCAGCTGTGACAAACACCTCTTGTGTGTGTGTGGGTGCGGGTGGGTGTGTGTGTGCGTGTATTTGTGTGTGTGTGAGAGTGTCAAAGTTTGCTCCTCTGTGTGTGTGTGTGTGTGTGTGTGGTGTTTAAATGTAAACAAACTGTCATCTGAAAGTAAGTGAGCAGAAGTTCAGAGCCATACATTCAATTTATGTCAAACGTTACACTGGCTTCAGCTCTTTTAAACAGGCCTTTATGACAGCAGACATTTTGACTTGTCATAGCAGGAATAGCACAGGTGTTGCTAATCACATTAACGATGGCTCTATTCTATTCAGGGCTCCCAGTAAGCCATGACAGTGTGACAGTGAACCCACAAGTACACCAGCAGAACTCTGAAACTGAAGCAACTATTTCCTGCTCTGACATATCAAAAAAGCTTTAGTAAAAAAATTACTTATTATTAATTACTTTCATTGGCTTAGATAACTCCTACTGTCTAAGGAACAAATGGGCGCACCAGCTGAATACAAGACACCATAATTAAAGAGGGAATATTCATGGCTGTAAATATAGGCCTTAATGGCTGACTCTGATACAGAATAAGATCCTGAGCATATGCCTTTTATAAAAAATTCCTGTCTACATTCTCTTTAAAAGATTTTGTTTTTTGAAAACCCAACACCAAACACTACATGTGTAATAACTAGGGCTGTCAGTCGATTAAAATTTTTAATTGCGATTAATTGCATTAGTGTCCTGAGTTAACGCGTTATTAACACAAATTTTTTACCCTGCTCTTTTACATTTATAATAAATACAAATTACTTTTGTTTTGTCCAGAGAGCCATCGGGCAAAAGTTTAGAGGTAAACTTTCCATTTAAAAGTCCCTTTTCTGTATCCATTTCTGCTTTGTAACCATTTGCAATGTTATTTTAGTGCCACTTCCTGGAACTACGGGAGCTGGCAAGGCACAGACCGTGCATGCGTTAATCGCGCGTTCAAAAAATTAGAGTTAACGCATTATTAATGCGTAAATGTCAACAGCCCTAGTAATAACCTATCATCCACATGCAGTATTGATGTCCGGGGAGTACACAGCTACTTAATAAATTCTACACGAAAATGACTACATCTCAAACACCATCTGTGTACCTCTGCAAATTTAATATATACATTAAAAGAGAGAATGCAATTGCATAACGATAAGTGCATGATTATAATATAGGCATCATACCAACAGTATGCATAATGACTGCATTTTGTAAAAACAAATGTTTTATGTATACTATCCTGCAAGGGACTTAAATATCACGTGTTTATTTGTTTTGTTGCTCTGCATGGTGTCATGCATGTGCCTCAGGTAGACTGTTTCATGCTCTTCTGTTTCATGCTCCGGAACTAACTGCCTCCTTAAGGACATCAAAGTTTTTCTCATCTACAGTAAATCTAATCTAAAATCTTTAATGCAAACAGGACATGGTGCTGATACTTAATGAGTTCTAATTTTAGCCATCACGTCAACCAATTATAGCTTTTCTTCCATCTGTGAAAAGGGTACTATGGAGTTTATTCAGGCCTAGAAGGAGGAGGGCGAAAAGGGAAGCTTTAGCTACACCTGAAGTGGACCCAGGTTCCTCTGGAAGGAACTCCCCATATTTTCTTTGATCACTTTAGCTGGCATAAAACAATTTTTTTTAGTTTAGGTAAAATATTGATTAGTTTAAATGGTTTCTAATATTACACTTGTGCACTAATAGTGTGAAGTGTTTCACATGTGTCAGAGAGAAAAATTGTAGTTTGGTTTGAGTTAAACATTGTGAGAATGTAATTAAGAAGTTTTAGTGCCTAATCATTTGACTTGCGGGTGGACATGGATCCATTTACAAATCTGGTAAATTAGTTTTGGTGACATAAAACTGACCACGGAATGTTTTTTTTTCAGCCTCTGCACATTGATAATACAGAGCTTTTGCTCTCGTTCTGTGTCCTGCTCTGCCCATGCCCTTCTCTCTCTGGATTTGGCTACTTTGACAGCCTCCCGTGCTCAAAAGAAATGAACTTGTCACCCTTTGGGGAGTCCTTTCCTGTGCTGAGTAGAAAGGAGTCAAAAGTTGTGGACTGAGTTCGGAACAGGGCAATTCTCCTTGAAACTTTAGGAGTCTGGGCGCCCTCTCAAAAGAAGAGAATGGTACAGATATCTTGCACTCTATCCAGAGCAACAAAAAGCAGCAAATAATAAGATCTAATTAACATTAAATACGTGGTTATAGTACACTTATCAACTTGTTTATAAGACATGTATTTGTATGCAGATATTTGTTAATGAATGTATCTGTCTACAAAAACCAAATGTGGGAAGAAAAATGAATACATAATTACTTATAAACTGCCAATCTTTGTTTCCCCATTGTCACCCTTCCCCTGGGGTGGGGGCCCCCTTCCCTTAAAAAGTCAAATCAAGAAGAGTCAACTTATTTCAAACAACAGCAAATCACAACAAAAGTTATCTAAGGGCACTTCTCATATGTAAAGCAAGTATAGATTACACTCTTTAACAAAATAAACAAAATATGCTGACCTTCTTTATTGAATTTTTGTGCACTTGTTTCATTTCAAAGTATCTTTTGTTTGTCATTTACAGTCATCATATTTTCTCTCCTTTCCTACTTTGCTCATTGGACAGCTTCCTAGTGATATTTTTCTTTCCAGGATGGCAAAGACTTTGATTGGTTTACCCTGAATTTCTTACCCTAACTCCAATCTAACTTCTGATAATCCGATCAGAGGTAGGATTGGGCAGAGAAGACGACAGCAAGACTGAATCTTGTTCTGCTGTAAAACTGACTCTACTTGTTGCTGTTGTGAAAAAGTACTACTTCTTAACCTGCTGCTTTTGCTAGATCAGATGCTCTGTAATACTACTGTACTCTAATCCACATCCAGCCCAGGTACCCCACCCCCACCCCCAAAACAGTACACCTAGAAGAAGTGCCGTTTATGTTTTAAAGGTTCTATATCTAGTTGTTTGCTTTCTGTAAATTTAATATGCCTTACAAATATCAAAAGGGACCTTAAGGTAAATAACACATAGCGCACCTTCTCAATTACTTCTGCTTTCAAAAACAGAACTGTCTACTAAAGTGGATTTTTTGCTTTTTGAATGCCATAGTTAGCCAATACTCACATTCATATTTTAGCTATTGGAAATGTACGTGACATTTAACAAACAGCCAGAGTGGTTGTCATTCTCGTTATTTTTTCTGAGCAACACAAAGGTCAAAATTGAAGTACAGCCTACACATTCTCATATATGTTCACATGTGCATAGAGACACTATCTCACCTTCATAGTTGAGTTTGAAGCCATGTGCAGAAACAGCAAAGTCGCTGGTCAACCTCAAAGAGAAGACATTTCCTGTGCTGGTGACCGGGGGAGGAACCTGGAAGCCTGTTAGCCTGCAAACACACAGGAAAGAATGTGTTGGCATTTTCAACAAATTACCAGACACGGTTAACATTCAGCAAAAACAATACCCACTCTTCTGCTGACACAAAAAGGACCTTAGCTTGTTAACCTATGGCAACAAAAGATTAGCATATTTATGTGACAGATAGACATATTTATTAACTGAAAACCGGAAGTAGTGCTTATTGTGTGAGACGTGATTACAGTGTGATTAATTTAATATCTTGATGACAGTTCAAGAAACTCCAAAAACTGAAACCACCATTTTTAAGGCTGAAATTTCTGTTTCTAAGTTGTTAACAACTGTATTCTTAATTTACTGTTATATTCATACGGCCCAACTATTGTTGCTATTCACTATTATAAATTAATGTTTACTTGCTGCTGCCAACTGTAGTTAAATAACACTCAAACAATAAAAATTCTAATACATCCTCTGTTCAGTGAGATTTATTACAAAAAAGAGCACATTTCTGATCTCTTTAACAACTGCTGTATGCCATGTGGGACCTACAATACAACTACCAGTGATTCCTCTTAGTGTTTATACACTCCTTGATGACACTCTTGTCTCTGATGTTTGCTCTTACCAGTACAGCTGCCTGGCATGGAGCCTCTGGGACTGAACACAAACAACTCTCCATTATTTGAGAATATAAAAGAAGGACTTCACACACAAAAAAAATAAAAACACTATGCAATAGGAGCTTTTAAATAAATCAGACCATAAGATCAAAGTGTACCCACAAAAATTGAGCCTTAGTCAGATAAACAGTAATACTGAAATGGGATTTTTTTCTGTGCAGATAGGTGAAAAATCAAACAGAAGTCAAGTAGGGAGGCAAAGACAAGGATGCCCTTTAATCTGTACTCCACATTTAGCTGTGTCCTCCAAAAATAAGCTTGCACAAAACGGTCCAGGTGTGCCTTCAGCCCTAAGATTCCCTAAATTAAATGAGGGAGAAGAAAGAAGAAGGCATGGAGGGCCAGCTTTTTCAGGTATGGAAGAGAGCCAAACCTTCCTGCCACTGTGATTTTTTTTTCGCTTGTCCTGCAGCTACCATTCTTCCTTTTATTTCACCTCCCTCCTTCCTTCCAATTTCCCCCTTCTTCTTTCATCTCTCCTCCTCCTCCTCCTCTTCCTCTCCCCTTTATCCACTGGTGCTGTTCCTTCTCCAAGAATTTTAAGTCATCCAACATCTTCTTTTTCTTCCCTCCTTACTTCCATCATCCTCACACTTAATTCCTCCTTTCTCTGTCTTCCTCTCTGCTCTTCTTTCCACACTTGCCCTGGCACTGATACTGCTAACTTTTTTCTCCCTTTTTCTCACATCCTTGCCCTTCATTTCTGCCGTCTTATTCATACTGTTTGTCTTTGATCATTTAGATTCACTTTTCTTCATCACCTTTCTTATAAAACCTATGTTCAATTTTGTCACTCATGCCCTTCACCAACATTTTGTATTGCAATGCATTACTTTGTTTTCTATCCCTGTGCTCATTTGTCTTTTTTATAGGAAAAAAATTGAAGCTTTTTTTTTTAATCTGGCCCCAGCTAGATCTTTACCTATTCCTCCTTTCAACTCTTCTTTTATAATGTTATTCTCCAATCTACTGCACTTTTATCCTCCATTATGGATCTACTTTATCTTGTCTCTTCTCGTCCTTTAAAGACTCTTCCAAGAAGTCGGTGTTACCGGTGTAACACGGTGTGCAGGCATACACCATGAAAATTTTTTCACTGTGAAATCCCTAATCCTTTCATCTCTCCATCTTCTCTATCATCCATCCTTTATTTCTTTCACCCTTCATCTCCTCCTTTACATATTATATTCATTGTCTGCCCTCTCCTGACCTGTCATCTTATCTTTATATTTCTATCTCATCTTGCTTGCCATTTCCCATCACTCCTCTTATTTTTCTTTAGGTTGTTAACTTGAATTGGTTCCCCTCCTGTACATGCACTTTTCACTAATCATTTTTCCCATCAACTTTTTGATCATAAGAACTTGCCAGCTTCTATCTCCTCTGTCAAATTGTTTTCCCTTGTTTTCCCTCATTTTCAGTTTCTCCCCGTCGCTTATAGTTGACCCTTCCTCCTGTCATGGCTCTTGTTTCTCAACTCCTTTTTTACTTCATTCTCTTATCTAGTCCAATCCCAGAGAAGCACACTAATAGTGACCATTTTTGCAGTCAGAAGTCATAAACCATCCCCTCAACCTTTCCCTCTGTTCCTAATCTGTATCTTATCTGTATTTTTCTGTCCTATTTTTGCTGCCCTATTTTGGTCATGCTTTCCTCTAATCTCTACTATTTAAATATATTATCTTCTCTTTCCTTATACCTAAAATGCTTTTCTTGCTATTATTTCACTGCCCTTATTGACTTTCTGTTTTTCAAATGTTCTCCCACATTACAGTGAGCACATTAGCATGATGAGCGTGCAATAAAGCACAATATGTCACTAAGCTTGACCTTAATAGGAAATGATAACTGCACATTAACATATGAACATTTCAGCTGTGCTAATAAATATGCAGCACCAAACAGATATGTAGAATGAGTATGCATTTTTTCTGCATTTGGAAATCTTAGAGGAAGGAAACTGAAAAATCAGGTGAAGGAACTGTGCAAAGATTGCAGAAAAATAAATGGATGCAAAAATATCACTGCATCTTACTTTGGCACACTGTGGTGCTAAGACTGCCTGCTTAAAACTGAATTTAGAGTGACACATTGGTGATTATTTTTTCAATTTATTTATTTCTCTACATCTAATCTTGCAGTTTTAGGCATTTCCAACGCTGATTTTAAAAAGATATATTTTAACACATTTTTTACACATTCAGTCACATATATGTCACCCAAAGCACAAATCCAATCACTTCTGTTTTGCATTTCTGCATACATGTAAATCAGATTCAGTCATACATTAGTCCTGAGGGTGGTTAAAATACAGCTGAAGGTGTTCAGTTAATGGCAGCAGATGAAATTAGCTACTTAGTTACATCAATTACAGTGTAGCGAGCTGATACAAACACACATTATAAATGGACAAGAGCAAGACAGTTTTGCTCTTCTCCATAGGCACTAACTTATCATTTTATTTATCATTGTAAATGAGGGCCTCCCTCCATAATTTTTCGTGTTTAAATCAAGTTTTAATAATAATCATCATTATGGCGCTTGATCTGTAAAGGTCACTGCTTTCTCATCTGCATGCATCATTCACTGGTTAAAAAGATACACCATCAACACACTGTGTCCTCTGCATGATCAAACGTACTAAAATTGCTTCCTGTTGCTTTGACGGGATTAAAGGAAATATGGCTAATGTCAGTGCATTTAATGTGTCACTCTAGGTATCACTGCCACAGAGTTTGGCAACGACTCAGCTTGCCCAGCTGCCATCTTACAATTTATGTTGGTGTTAGAAATCTTGACTGTTAATAACCATTACTTTTCAGAAAATTAAAAATATATATATATATTGGTTAAATTATTGAACACTGCGCCATCAGAGTTGATACTGATTCTATAAGATCTAAAAATCTTAAGACACAAAGCATAAAGGGTGGCCAAAAGTAATGATATTT
>JAPZDZ010000008.1:8545154-8556358 GCA_029783805.1 Acanthurus tennentii | reverse complement strand
GTCGCTGTTAGCTGCATGCAAACAAGTAACTTTAAAAGGGACTGACATCAAAGGTCAAGGGGGGAGTAAAAGAAAAAGAAAAAAGAAAAGAAAAACTAACAAAAAAAGCTTTAGTTCATCATTCATTTAGTTCATAAAGGTAATATAAAGAAGATAGACATCCTTTACTATGTGTTCAAGCCTCTATTTTTCTGGGGGATTGTAGCCAGTGGCAGACAGATTTGCAGAATAAAAGCGAGCCTTAGAGGGAAGCAATCTAAAAAGCCAACAGGGTCGTTTATTCAATGGCCATTACACATTGTGCAATCAACATTTGCTTCAAAATGATAAGTTAAAGGGAAAGCTTGTCTATTACCAGTTTAAGTATTTATTAAGGCTGCTGTAATAATAATTACCTTGACATTCTGGGGTAGCTTTGTTCAGCACTCGCCATATTATCAGAGCCAAAGGATAAACACAAGCTGAAGAGCTGACAACATAATGTGACAAATAGCCAATGAAGACAATTAACAGATTTAATTTCAAAATGTCACACTGCCTGTTTAAGGGTCTCTCAGGATAAATCAAGCACACCTCAGGAGACACCAATGTAACTGGAAATGATTACACACTTTGCCTCCTAACCATGTCTCTCTCTCATTTTCCTGTTCTCTTTCTCACTCCTTTTTGTGACTCTGTCTTCACTGTTAATAAGTATGTCAACATGCACACTAATATCACATTTATTGATGGTTTATTGGATTATCCTGGTGCCCAGGCAGCCATAAAAGCAAAGAGGGCATAAACTGTGAGGAATGCCAATGAGTTGAAATCACACACGTACCGACAGGAGACAGTGATCATAACCTTGGAAAATGTCGTGAATAACAATGTTGCAGTGGACTAAGGTTCATGTCAACAGCATATCTTTAAAGAAATTAAAAGAGGACATCATTTAACACTGAGCGATGAGAGAGTTGTTAGGTTAGAAAGGCCATTGTAACAGTTAAAAAGAAGATAATAGGCGTATAGTCTCCATTTTTATAAGTTAGAACTTGTATCTGCAGTTATTGTTGATGTATTGGACATAAATCATCCATTCTGGACATAATACAGACCGGTGTGTTAAAATGATTTACACAAGTTTTGACTCAGCCTGTTCTTATTTGCTGGCTCTTGCGTCAATCTTTCTTTTATATTTCCTTTCTTTTTTTAAAAAAATGTGCGTAATTTATGTATTGTAATGAGAAACTAAATAGTAATAGTAATTAAATAGTTTAATTGCTCAAAATAAAACATTTTTATCAACTTAATTAAGAAAGCTGTCCCAAGGGGAGTAGAAATTGTTGGTGCAATTATATATTTATTAGCTTATATTTCTTCCAAGTATTTCCCATTTGCAGTTAAGGCACCAGAGCCAGCTACCATAATTTTTGGAATAAATTCCTCTCAACAATATTATCAATTTAAAGGCAGCCTACAAGTAGAATTTATAATAGTAAATAGATAAATAGAAAAAACTGTATTCACTCTGAAAAGCTTTTGAAGGACAAAGAAGTGCAATTACGACTAAATGAACTAGTTGTCTCTGACCAAAATGCAAAACTAGAACTGCATGAAATTTGCAATGTCAGCAGTATTTGATGGGTCTAATATGTTGTGTAAACGGTGTGTGCATCCAATAGTCTACAGGCATAGAGAGAATGAACAGGACAAGCTCCATTCATCATACCTGTTTGTTTCACCGACATTATGAAGAGGGTGGACAGGTAAGATGGGACCCACCCACAGTTCAAAACACATTGTCTAAAAATGCCAACTTCCAACTTGAGTCAATAAATAATCTGTAAGAGGAATTAGGGAAATTGTTATTCACAGTGCTTGATTCCGTGTGAGAGTTAAAGTCGGTTTATAATATGATTCATCCATTTACCTGTTTGCAATGCAGTTAACAGGCGGAGGTGGAATGTGGCTCCATGGAGCAATCAAGGGAATCACTTTTACCGCATTATTAAAACTTGGGAAAAGTCACTTTTAAATCTTGTTTAATGTGGATGTGGAGATGCTCATACTGTAAACAGAGCTAACTGTGATCTGAAGAGAAGCAGCATCACCATGAAGTTTGATCGTTACTGGTCATCACTGGCTGTAAAATCGTAATTAAGTGTTGGAAAAGTTTTGTGCCTTTGATATTCTGTTGAATTTATGTCATGTGAGAATAAACACAGTAATTTGAACAATCCTAGAAAAAACACCCAAGACTGTCATTAACGTTTATGACATCACAACGAGAGAGAGAGAGAGAGAGAGAATGGTGTGTGCCTTCACAAGCTTGTATATGTCTGTGTGATCCATGTTAATCACTCTCCACGTAATTACCATTTTCTAGCTAATGGATCAGACCTTTTAATCACCATTTTGCCCTGTGTCCATTGCACGTGTATGTCCACGCAAATGTGTGTGTGTGTGTGTGTGTGTGCACGCAAGTGTGTGAAAAAAAAGATAGAAGGAAAGAGAAAGACAGAGAGAGAATGAGACAGCAGAGGTAATTTGGCTTAACTAGCGGGGTGATTTAACTATGCAGACCATAAATCTTCCCCACACGCAGACACTGCGGCGCACACACAACATATGCACATAAACGCATGTGCGCACACACAGAGCATCCTTTCCTGTTATCTCGGATGAGCAGGAAATCCTAATCAACCAGTAAGAGCATAGAGGGCATCTTCTGCTTTCTCCTCCTATCTGTTTCTTCTTCCTCTCTTCTTCCCTGCAGAATTTGGAATAACATAAAAAGTAGGAAAATCTCATGATCACCCTTCTCATTTACCCTAATACCCTATTCTGTTTTATTCTATTGTATTCTTTTGCTCTCTTGTTTAATTAACTCGGTATGGCATTTTGAGCACTAAAAGCCACCGGATTGTCCGAGAAAGGTTGATTATTGCAGCTGGCTGATTAAAATTATGCACATTAAACCAAGGGAACATGGTTCATTCCCTGCAGTGACAGGATTGCTTTTCAGCAACCGACCAAGTTTCAAAATGACTCATTTCATCTCACTATGAGGTTCATTATTTTTCTTCCTCAACTGGACCAAACTATATCCTAGTACTACGTCAGCGGTAGCTGCCTTGTGCATGCCCGATGTACAGTAATTAAAGAAATCTGTTTCTAACAGGAGCTTGTTGACAGTGCAGTTCAAGCTAAAAGTGTCTCTTGAGGTGACTTGCCACAAGGTGAATAGTCAGGTTGTAATTTGGCCAGTGGTAATGCCGAACAGGTTTGTATGTACTCTTTCTGTAGTGATCTGAAGTTACTTTAGGCCGTAACTAAACAGTCTGAAAAAGACATTCTGAGACAGAGAATACAATCCAAATGCTAAATGTTGGTCAATAAATTGCACCAATTGGAGCTTTGGTTGATAGAAAAAGAGGTAGAAAATAGTGTACATCGCTGTCAAAACTTATGTTGTGTGCTTCAGAACAGAGAAAAACAGCAAAGACTAAACCAAAAATAGGGATACCTCTCACGAGAAATAAGCAAACTGGTCAATTAGGAAGGAAAAGGTAGAATCCAATCGTGCGTAAACAAAACTGCCTGAGAAACCTGGTTTCAGGGTCCTTTGTGTATAAGAACAGAGATTACAGTTGAGATATGTGTTGACATGTGACCTGCAAATGAACTTGTTTGTGGCAAACATGCTTTGTCTTGACATCTCTTGGGGCACAGTGTTGGCATCTTTTCAGTTGAGTAGAGTTTCCTTCGAGGGTTTGTGCATCCCTCATTAAACTGGCTGGCGTGTGTGGAAAGTGCTGTTGTCTTAAAGAAGAGAAACCACTAAAAGAGACTCTTGTATGAAGCTTTCCTTAATTTCAAGTTGAGTACTCTTGATTTCAGGAACTGTGGATGTTCATACCAGCAGGATCCAAAGTGGAATCAAGAGCTCCTTTATCGGTTTCCCATGAAAGACACGTGAGCAAAACGTAGGAAGCTGATTCAAACATGAAATGCAACCGCTGATCAGTAAAGTGCTGAGGAGTTTTGTAGCTGGACATAAGAACAGACTTTGTTGAAGTAACTTTTTTTTTTTTTTCTTGAGATTGAGATGATCAGTTTCAATTATTCACCTTTTTGTAAGTGTTTGTTTTAGCAGGTGTAAGCTTATCAAAAATCTCACACAACAAAAAACGAATTATTCCCTTGTCAAAAATCTTCTTTACCTTAATAGAACAATTTTCTACTTAAACTAAGAGTGTGCCAGAAATGACAAAGGCTTCTTTGCGGAGCAATTTGTGCAACGACTGTCAAAACTTCCGTATCAACTTAGTCTCCCTAAGACTTCAGCCATAAGAAAATCAAATATTTCAATAGACAGCTCTCTCACATTTCACGGTTAATTCAATAAGTTATTAAGTTAATAGCAGTGTTAAAAGAACACATCAAATATGAATGGAGCCACATTCAGATGCTTGAGCGCTATTGATTGTCTGATATAAGGCAAGGAGAGTTTAATAGCCCATCAGAAATGAGTTTCTGTCTGGGTATTGTGTTTTTTTGCAATTGGAGCTTGATGAAATAGTTCAATAACTAAAGGGAATCCACAGTGCCAGTGACTGAACCACTTCAATTGCTGTACTACAGCAGGACAACACCCTGTTGCTATTCAGGGTCATTTGTTCCACAGCAACAGTATTATAGTAATGCTCCAGAGAATCTTCCCAGCTCAGACAGCATCTTGT
Organism: Acanthurus tennentii; assembly: GCA_029783805.1. Taxonomy (NCBI): domain Eukaryota; kingdom Metazoa; phylum Chordata; class Actinopteri; order Acanthuriformes; family Acanthuridae; genus Acanthurus; species Acanthurus tennentii. The sequence continues at coordinate 8,551,634 of JAPZDZ010000008.1, read as the reverse complement.
CTCTGTTTGTTGAAACAACAAGCATTTATGCTGCTATAAAACGCTGTGCTTTCAAAGTAATTTATTCATAATATTCATTATAATGCTCAAAACATTACATTCATTTTTTTTCTGCACTTGTTTGCAGTTTTCCTTTGAATTCATGATCTAATATTTGATCATGTAAACACATTAGCTCATTATAGCTCATCATTAACTGGCAAAAACACAAAGGAGTGCCTTTTCATAGCTGCAGTTTAAAGAAGTAAAAACTGGCTCCACATCAATTGTGACCTAATAATAAACAGTGGGCTATAAGCCATAACAGGTGCTTGTGTTGTTTACCGTGCTAGTTTTTCACAGAGATTAGAGGATGTTGAACACAAGCAGGCTTAATTTACTGTGAAAGTAGTCTAAATAAAGTGTGTAAAATTTCATTTTAATTTGTCTCACTTAACCGCTAACTGCCACTATATAATGACTTAGCAAAATAAGGTGGAAAACTTCAATCTCGTGTTTGTAATTGTTTTCAAATTTGCTTTATTTTAATACAATTCTGAAAATTTTATCGAAATTTGCTTACAAGAATAAGCTAAAATTGAAAATATACTAGTCTTACCTGGTCCTGAAGTTAGCAGGATGTGGGTGTCCATCGTACAAGGATAGGAAGTCATATTCCTCTTCTATGGCGAATGATAAGAACATGAGCTGGATTCTACTTCCTTCCTCTCCGACAATGACCCAGGTGCAATTTGCCCCATTGGGGTAACCGTAGGGAAAGCCTGGCGATTCTATACTGCCATTTCTGCCTTTCAGCGTACCACCGCATGTGTAGATGAAGCCTAAAGGAGAGAAAAGAGAAAACAATGAATTAACTTGTCTTACAAGTGTAAAATTAAACTCAGCTAACAATCGCTACTGTGTAATTTACAGTGAGACAATATTTAAATATGTTTCTATTCAACAAAGATTTGATTGCATATGTAGGAGTGAATCTAATATGTGTTTCTCTAGCATAAGTACGTGACTAAAAGCGTGTGTTTCAGTGCTGGCTTAGTTTTTGTTATGACTGACACAGGGTGACAACTGCAGAATGCACTCAAACAATAAGAAACACACCATACACAGGTATCAGTGATCATCGAAAAGCCCACACAGACCAATTCACTGGTAACAGGTAGTTCATTGGGTATTAAAGGGGCATCCTTCCTTAAATGCCCCAAGAATGAGGTAAGGTTCACTCATTTGTGAAACAAACGATTGTTTAAGGAATTGAGGACACTTTGTAAAATTAATGTCAGCAAAAACACTTCTTTTGCACATGATTACTGTTGTTATTTCCAGCATAAACAACATCAACTTTTTGGAGATTGGGGTAGTATTGTATTTGCACAACTGCTTTTACTAAACAGAGTGAATAATGATGATCTAGTGGCCAAGTCTTACACAATCCACCATTAATCTTACAGGCTAAAAAGCTAGAAAGTGCCAATCTGTTCCTGAAGCAAACTACTGCTTAATATCAATGTTGGTATGAGCTACAAGTTGGCAAGAGTGATACTAAGTAGGTCAGCTTGAGTCTGATACATCCTGGTTTGTTGATGCTAAACTATGATTATATATAAATAAAATATTAGCGTCTAGCCTTGTGTCAAAACACATCAAGTTAAATCAAGTTTTTGTAAAGTCTTATGGCTTCATAAATTTGTAGTGCTGCAAGCAACATAATCTTATCACTCCCACAGCGAAAGCACAGCGCAGGGTGTGTTTCAGAGCAGCATCCCAGGATCTCATATTCACATTCTGCATGGGGTGTTTGAACCCAGGTCCTCTGACTGAAGGGAAATTCAGTTTCTACTGTGTTTTTGTTCCACCTGACTTAACAGGTGAAATCAATGAGCGTTTGAAACATTGTCTTGGATTCACCCTGTGAGTCTCTAAAAGATCAAAAGCTGGCTATTTCTTTGTTTTATGCTAATCAGTTACTGGCATGTGGAAATGCATGACGATGATTGGTCTGCGTCAGTCAGCTTTAACAATGCCTTCAAATATAACTCTGCAATTTATAACTGAAACACAGGAGTAAGTTTGTGTGTTTTAAAGATATACATATTTGCACTCACTGTATCTATTCCAATGAGAAAATGACAGTGACGCCACAAATGCATAAAACTCATAAAACACACACGATGCAGCATAACGGTCAGTTAATGATTTCTTCGGGGAGGGAGAATATTAATAACACAACATCTTAATGAGCTACTGTAGGCTCTCATTATGGCTTTATGAATGTGGCGGGAGACTGGTACTTCAGGAGGTGGAGGAGATGAGGAAAGAGAGTACAGGAGGAGCAGAAGCAAAACTAACAACAGGATCAACCGCAGGCGTTGTGATGACTTTTCTCTCTGCAAAGGACAGAAGCTCAATGCACAAAACGAGTCACAACAATGTATCCCAAGTGAATGCCACAGCGCTGGATATCTAAGCTATACTGACATTAATACAAATATCAGAACACCTCAGAGTGCGTTATTGGGCTTATAGCAATGCTGTATTTAAAATGATCATGCACTGTCTTAGGTTTTTGTTAGTCACTTAAACATATGTGCAGGTCTCATTTACCGGTGCCTTATGGAGCAGAATATGAGTTAATGTTAATGTTATGATATTGCAGAGCATACTACTCAGCATACAGTTAAATTGATTGTTAAACCACTGATGGGAACTATGATTAAGGTGTCCAAATATGCTAAATTTCCAAAAGCAGATTATCGTATTTTAGGGAGGGTTGTTCATTTGCATTACAGGTGGTGTGTGTAGCATTTGTTTTAAACTTTGCACTTCCTTTTACTGTCTGCTTGTGCTAATACATTTAAAGTGCTCCTAATTCTGCTGCTGTACATACTTTAAATCTCTCTGGGTTACAGAGCCCTCTAAATGCCTAAAATGTAAAATGTAAATGTAATTGATCTCCTTGGACTTTCCGGTTCACATCAGGATCATTATCATCTCCCTTTGATCTTAATGATCCTTTTATATCAAGCAAAACCACAGGTGTGAGATGAAAACCTAGGAGTGTCCAGGAGAAAAGTCGGTTCAGAGCCTTTTTTGTGGTGCTCTATCGATCCCTGATGGAGAAACTCTTCATTTCTTTTACTCCGCAGGGGAGACAGATTGCAGAGTCAGCTTAGAGAGCAGAAACCCTCAGAGCTGGAGGGGATTTAACATCATCCTGCTCAAGGACACTACAGCAGAGAAGACACTGGTTGTTACTTTGGACTTGATCTCACAATGTTTTGCTGGAAGATGGTGTTGCATCACTTTACCTCTATGCCTGTTGATTTATTTCACACTCAGTTTTATATCATTGGCAGTAAAGAAAAGAAGAAGAAATAAAAAAGCTATATAATAACTTTGAAGCTGCAGCTTTGGCACATTAACAAAGTGTCATACTGAAAATTGCTCAAAATGTATGTTCAAAATCCTTGAACTCTTCGCCCTTAATTGATCTCCTCTTAGTGCAAAGCTGAAATCATGATGATCATCCCCTCTGCCTTTCATGTTTATGAGCCTTGTTATTTACTATGGCAGTCAGGGCCACAGGGACAGCATGGTGATCCCGCTGGATGCTTTTCCAACCAATTATCCAGGACAGAACCCCGACCAAAAAAAATGTGTGCCCCAGTGTGTGCCTGTGCCTGTTTGTCCAACCCTCATTTACCCAGACAATTCCAAGACCGTCACAGTGACGGATATAATGACCAATGGCAGTCAGAGCTGCAATTAAGGGCTGGTATCTCTGTTCCTTCACAACCAATCAGAGTTGAGATGTTGAGGAACCAGGAGGGACAGGCTGAGCCATTGGACAGCATGCACACATATATGAAGTAATGCTTAAACTGACATATGCACTTAGATCATGCACATCCACGTCACCTTTCGCTTGTTTCAATTTGCCTAAAAGAAAACAAAAGGCTGGAAATACCAGCGCCCATCTTGCCTACTTTTATTTTATAGGACTGAAGAAAAAGAATGCGCACAGCAAAGCATGAATACTGCTTATTGAACTGCCTTTTTGGCAGAGTTCAGAGAGGGCAGATTCATGTGGTTCCCAACAGGAATTAAATTTTATGATCACAGCTGAATGGGATTTACGCTCCACGAAGCAGCAGTTCACCTGAGGACAACAAATATTCAGAGCTACAAAGACAAAGCAGACGAATCAGGGATCAATCTAATCTGTTTATTTTTTTAATTAGACTCTTTGTGTTGTAACAAACCCTGCGTGTCCAAGATAGTTTGAATAAAATCAATTATATTTCAAAAAGTCATTATTAGATTATAGCTAATATAAGACTTTATGAACGGAGTCTACCATGAGGATATAGAGGCTTTCTGATTTAGTTTGATGCCTCATCATGATTTAAATATTGCAACATTTAAAAAAATATAGGATTTAACAGACATCCAAAGATAACATTTAGTTTTAAGGGGGTTTTTTATAAGGAAGAAGTACTTTATTTGGACTACTCTATTTTATTCATATGGTATTTTCACTAAGTAAAGCAATGTTTCTCTGGTTCTCAAGAGGAGACTTACTTTTTTATACCCATATGTAAAGATGGTTCACAATTTTTTCAAAATAAGTTTTCAGTATGAACACAATATCATACATTTCTTGGGTTTTCTTGTTTCGGAATGAACAAGAAATCTTGTTTATCTTGTTCCATCTGTAGGAAAATCATAGATTGGAACAGAATAATAATCAATTTCCTACAGCCAAATACACAGACTGATGCATATGTGACTGCAATCAAGATTTCGCAACGCAGTCTGTTGACATGCAACAGTGCCTCAAGCAGGGAGGTTATGAGGACAAGATTCAGGATTTGGCTCACAATAGAACCATATTACTGGGGAAGAAAATGAATTGTCCTGCCAGGAAAAAGACAGGAACTCACACAAAGGCCCTATTCTGTCACATGTTACAGCAGAGAGGCTGCAAATCAAGCATAATATAAAGAGCAATTGGGACTTTATTTAGAGTGATTATGCACTAAATGGGGTGTTTTTTGAACTCCAGGGGGTGCATTTTAGTTATGTACCTACAATTGGACTAGTTAGGAGTTACTTAACAGCTCCTAAAAAGGACACAGCTTTGAGGACCCATGGGCAATATTCTGTGGAAGTGGTAACTACTGTGGGAATAAGTTAAAAAGCAACTTATTAAATATAAATTCAATAACAACAACAAAAAAAACCTTTCTTCTGCAAATAATAACACTGATAAGGCTGCTGTAATGCATGGAGTAAGATCAACAAGGGGTTAAATCTGTTGTAAATATTAATTTTAATAAGACATATTGAGATATTTGTTTACTTCTTTGCTTGTGTTTTACATATTTTTGCTGTTCCTCTGCTCTCAATTAAAGTAGGGAGCAGCTTAAAACCTAATAAAGCCTACAGAAATGAACCTCAAAATGTATAGCTGACAGTCAATTACAATTGTATCTGAACTTAACAGACTGGAGGGTTTCTTAGTCTAAATGAAGTAACTTCATTAAATTGAATAGCTCGGATACAGGGTGAGGTGAATGAAGAGGGGAAATGGGACAGAAGGACAGAGATGGAAAGCAGAATAAACACAGAGAAAAGGACAGATTTGGCCTCGTTCATCATTGCGGGAAGAATGAAAGGATGATTTAAAACTCATCAATCAGAAGTATAGAGGCAAGGGAGGAGGGGGGAACAGAGAAGGAGAGGTAGAGAAATATGGAAAGACAGAAGGGAAAGTGAGAGGAAGGAGGAAGGAAGAGAGGAAGAGAAACAGCACGAAGGAGACAGGGGTAAAAGAGAGACTTCTAATTATGCTGACTACCAGACCGAAACTGACAGCCCCTCTACACACACACACACACACACACACATGCACGCGCACACACCCACGCACGCAGACGCACAGGGTCACAGAAAGATTTTCACAGAAAGGGCATACATGAACACAGACACACACAGAGGTTGACACAGGCACACAGGCACAGACACACTTATATTTACACATAACATACAAGGAGAGACACACATTCTCACATGCACAGAGATTCAGAGGGACATACACATGGTTGCATACATCTATGGAAAAAAAAAATCATGAAGCCACCCCCTCGCACATGCAAAACCACACACACATCGATACACACATCCACACACACAGCTGACTGAACACCCTGAACACTTAAACCTTGCACCCATCATTCCATTTGCTTATTTTCTTAGCCTTTTAGCCTTCCCCTCCTCTTTCTGTCAGATGCATAACGACACATTGAGAGCCTCCTTCAAAACTCTGACCTTACTGGTCACCCTCTCTACGACCTCACTGACTCTGCTGCAATAAATCAGAATCTCTGTATTTATTGTGTGTCTTAACCAGATCTGCAAAGACAAACAGTATCCCTCATACTTTTCATACTCTAACTCCCAAAAGTAAGCTCGACCAAGCAG
>JAPZDZ010000008.1:8405106-8415791 GCA_029783805.1 Acanthurus tennentii | reverse complement strand
TTCCCGCTGCACTGCAAGTCCCTTAAAGGTAGGGTCAGTGAAAAACATACTGACTGTCAGATGAGTACATGGAGGGAAAAAGAACTGACGAGTCTCAGCGTGTGGGTGTATGTACTGATGAGGATGCTGCCATGACCAACAAACAGGGTAATGGTGCTTATTAGACCGAAAAACTGAGACAGAAAAGACAAAACTGTGAGAGCACACGGAGCCTCCCACTAAAAAATGCTATTCAAAAAATGCATGCACACACTATTATCTCTGCTGTCCCTCAACTTCTCCATCTTTGTCATTTAAACCTTGATTTTGCTCATGAAGTATCCCGAAAAAATAAACACACAACACGACTCAGTCTGCCTCTCAGGTGAAGTAACTGGAGAGTGGCAGCTTTCTTCAGGCTGACATGTTAACAGCTTAAAGTCATATGTTGTCGAGTCTGTGTCACGGCGGGGGGTGTAGCCATCAGACTCCTTGCAGAGCTGTCTGACAAGTCACCCTGCTGTTCCACTAGTCACAGAGGACGTGGCGGATGGGAAGTAATCTTGTTGTTGCCTTTTTATAGGGGCAGCCACCATATCATTGAACGGGCTAATCCTGATGTACATGAAATATGTAAGTGTGCGGATTTGCAAAGATGAATGGCAAAGCCTGCAGAAGTCCATTTGTGGGTTGAGATCATACATATATTGTTGTCTGTTCGTATAATCTCTCAGTGGAACGATGCAAAGACAACAACAATAACGACAACAGCATAGCATCACAGGTTTCACTTATAAAAAAACACTGCAGCACAGTTTGATAACTCATTTAAAAGCTTTTCATTGTGCTTTTTTTTAAGTTGAGATTTGTTTGAAACCAGCGAAACTGGTGTATGTGCAAGTAAAAAATGAACATCTTCCATTTTTCTTGTCACTTGTAGTCTCTGACTAATTGAGCGGAGCTGTAAGACATCCATCGCCTCCTTAATTAGTGGTTTTCTTGAATTTTGTTACAGTGGATTCAGTTAGTGACTATGACAAATGAATGACAAAAACACACGCAATTATCACAGACACGAAGATATATGGAAACACAGACGCAAAGAGAAAAAAAAGAAGCACTGCTCAGAGCTGCAGGTGTCACACAAGCACAAAAACACATGCACCAGTACAATTGTCAGGATGAATATGCGTTTATGCTTAATGCCGGTGTGTGTTTGCTTGGGCATGAGATCTGGTCTCATCAAATTACAATGGGGAACCTCAACAGCTGTTCCCTTTGTGTGTGAGCGTGTCTGTGTGTGTGCGCGTGTGTGTCTCCCAGGGGCATCATGACACTTCATCATTTGTTAATTAGCCAGTTAAGTCATCTAATTAACACACCATCTCTCTCTCGTTCTCTGTCAGGCTTTCCTCTCTTCTTTCGTCACCGCGCGTTTGGAAAACAATTGCTCGAGTTAAAAAAAAAACAAAACAAAACATACATGTTATAAAACGGAATCAAAATCAATTTCACAAATTCTGATCTTCACAGTTCAAATACTTTGTAAATGCAAGCGAGACATTTGCCACAGCTGCCATTTTGATAATTGAAAGAAAAGATGATACGGCAACGCCTCTGTTAATAAAGAAATATAATCCACTTTCAATTACCGTAATGTCAAGACAGTATATTCCATGCATTATCAAACACACTGCCACAATGACATTGATAAATCCCTTATTACCATCTCTCTGCCTATTAACACACACACACACACTCACACTACTGTAATATTTTCATTAGCATATCATCAATATCATGACTCAAATGACCAGAATGACCTAGAGAGTGTGTGTGTGTGTATGTGTGTGTTGTATGTGTTTGCGTGTGTGTGTAAGATTCAGAGACACTGCAACAGTAATTAAAAAATTCATCTCTGTCAGCTAATGAGAATCAGTTGTGTATCCATTCGGTCTCATGTCAAAATTGAACTGCTTCCCAGTGACTGTGTCTACTTTTTACTCGAAATTGAGCAACAGAGTTAAAAAAGAAATAAAAAGGATATATCCAAACAAATACAGAAGTTCTCTCCAGTGCAACTTATCTGATTTAGCTATAAAAGGTACAAGCGGTGACAAAAAAATGTTCCAAAACCACAAAAAAAGAAATAAGAGCATTAGTTCTTTCAGCATCTAAGCAGTAAATATAACTCTTGCTCGTGAAAAATAATTACATCGCTACAAAACTTTAACTTCTTTAAAAACAAACCATAACAATGCTGAGATTTTTTTTATTGTTACCACTTAATTTTTTTTCTTTTCTTTTATTGGTAAAAGAGGGACTGCAGGATACAATGTTAAAGCAAAAGAGGACATTATGTGGTTATAAAGAATGGTGCACACACTTCAGATATATTATGTTTATGTACTTTGTCAGGTCTTCAGCGTTTTGTTCGTGTGCTAGTTGCATAAAAAAGGTGAGCTGCACACAAGTACATGTATCTGTATGTGTTACATCCAGGCCTTGACATAAAAGAAAGCTGACAATATACACACAGACTGCTTTTTAAATGTCATTAGTGTTGGGAACGTTTTTATAGACAGACAGACTGACAGATATTTCCTGCTGTCTGACACTTCACCTCACCATTTCATGTCAGCATGTCAAACTCATCTCTTTAGAGGGTATTGATCGTCGATTAATTCCCTGTAAGTGCACAGCGAAGATAAGCAGGCATGGAAAGAGAGAGTGCTGAAGGATGGAGGAAAAAAAAAAGCTACAACAGCCATAACATCTGCTGATGGTTACAACACACAACACAGAAACACACTTAAGACGAGGATTATGAAATATATCACTTGCTAGATAACTCTTTACTTATATAGATATATACATAAAGGTCAACAAAGTCATGGTTTTGTCATTTGCAGTGGATCTATATTGCCAGTCATCGTCGTGTGTGTGTGCGTGTATGTGTGTGGTCTTTATATTCCTCTTCCAAATGGACTGACCTTTCTCTAAAGGTTAGCCTGTGACACCACTCACATGCACAATACTATCACAAACGCTGAGAGACACAGAGGCACAGACCGGCTCAAAGGCTGGTGCAACGTTGGGACTGTTACTCCACGCTGCCCCCAAAGTCTTTTAACCTTTTCACATGTGGGTTTTGAATTTTCTACATGCTGTATCACATGAGTGTGTGGCATGTACGGTGGGTTTCTCTTGTCAGGCTCGTACACACGACCTGAATATTACAAAGCTTTCACACAGTTGCTGTTAAAAGGATGACTTGCAATGTCATGAAATATCATCCCCACAGGCTCTGTTAAGATATAATGAAATTTTATTCCGAATCCAAGAATATGTTCATGTCAACAACCTTCATTACTCAGCTCCTCACAAACTATGAACAAAAGCATCACCAGACAGTACAAGTAAATTTTTTTCTATTTTTTTTTCCAAGGGCACTACATGCAGTATCTGAAAAAGTGGCCCTGAGTGGTTCACATCACTGAACATCATCATGTATTTACCCACAATGAAAAGCAAAATAAAAGCATGTGGATAAATGTAGACTTCCTCTGACAAATTACATGATGATGGGAATAAAAGCAAGTACTTTCAACAAAATTACTGATTCCTCTGGGAGTGAACATCATTTGAAACATTTTATATGATGTAAGAAGACAATTAGAAAAAATATTCCAAAAATATAACCAAGATTTAGACATTTTTAATCATTATAAATTTTTATTAAATCAGGTACACAGTTTAATGTGACAGAATTTTTAGACAGTTATAACAAACGAAGCCCCAGATCTACAAGAGGTGTCAAATTTGACTGATGTGTGACGGCTTCTGAAAGAGGGAGCTGTAAGGGAAGACTTGGACTTAAAAACATGGCTGCAGTCTCTGAGAAAAAGAGCCTTTGGAACAGGTGGTTGCCTGGCTGTGCAGGGTCGTGCGGTCCTTCCTGCTCTTTTACTCACCCTTCATGAAGGGCAGCTGCCAGCCAATCAGCTGCCCAGCAGGATGAACAACTTGAACCTCGTCCTTGGAAAGGGAGGAGGCAGCGGAGGAGCAGGGCTGTGTTACAGAGCTTAAGGGCCATATGATGAGTCCTGTCAGCTACTGCTGCGGCAAGAACCTCCTCCTTGGCTGCTCTTAATTAAGCAAGAGTGTTCACATCTCATTCTGAAGGTTTGTTAATTAGGATTGTGGAAACCTGGACGACTCAGCCGAGCTCACAAGGGGACGATCGGCTCACTAATTTAGCTGAATAGGTGGGTTTGTATCGAACGCAAGTCCTCCTCGATTCACAGGCATGACATTTGGTATGAAAATATCACTTCTTTCAGAAAAAAAAGCTGTGAAGCAACATGAGAAATAAAAAAAAAAAATCAGCACTGAAGAAAATAACTGCTTTCATTACCACATTGTCAATAACATCCTGTTTGCCGAAATCGCACAATGGCTTTCCCATTATCAAACATTTCTACTCATGTGAATCAACCATTGTGAGAAACCCTCAGTCGTCTTTTGTCTCTGTTGCCTGAGAGCAGCAACATTCATTGAATGGATGCTATTTATTGCTCAATATCTGTTTAAACCAAAAGCGTGGAGATGAACAACTAATCTGACACTTGATGAGATGTAATTCTTTTCAGAGAGATTATGTTTTGCACGATGTTTCCAAACATCTTAGAAATCTTGTTTAGCACGTAGGTGTAAAACAACAGCCAGGATTTGAAGAAAATGTTGGAATCCTAAAACTGTTTGGGTGTGATTAAGCTTCTGTTTTCCAGCATCTGAAGATGTAAAAAATGTTGTGAGTAATAACAAGAGAACACTTTCTTCCTTTGTTCATTTACATATATCCTTCTTGAACTTGGTATTTGTGTGTCCAGGAGCACATCAGGTTGTTCTGTGTCTTTTAAATCCTGTGTAACTCCTCTGTCTCTTAATGACGGATTAGACTTCTCATAGTATGACTGCTCATCCAGCAATAATCCCCGCACATGGACTTTGAGCTGGAAAAGGCAGTAGGCCAGGGGGGAAGGCAGAAAGAGAGGAGTGAGGGTGCAGGAAAGATTTACAGTAACCATAAGCAAATTATTAGGTCCAAAATAAGTAGAAAGTTATGCTGCAAATCTGCGTGGAGAGATGTGGCGAAAGTGTGTCAGCAGGATTCACACTCATCCCCTAAATTCTCCCCAAACTTTATATTTTAGATTTCCAGTGAAGCAAGTCTCAACCCTTGCTTTCTATTTTTAGCAGCACATCATGCTGTTGTTTATATCAACGATGACATTTTTTTCTGTCCCCAGACTGTGAAATAGAAGAAAATCATAAGTTTTTGTCAGTATGTCAAACATAAAGAGCCGTGTGCCAAAATGAACTCACGGTGGACAGATTTTAGTTCATTTTTCTTTCGCTGTCTTTCTCACATGTTCAGGTAAATGACTGGTTCTGCTTTTAACCCAGTGCTTGGTGCAGTTTCTTGTGCAGTGACAAATATTTACTGTGACAGCTGCTGTTGTTCTGTCAAGTAAAAGGGCACCAAATAGGTGAATTTTTGCCTTGAATTACTCGCACAAGTTTGACCACCAACTCATCTGAAAGTTGAAGGGAAGATAAATCCTATTTTTAATCCCAAAAGTTTGAAAAATCAACCCTAAGCTCTCCTCCTGCTGGTAAACGGCTGCAGGTCAGGGCAGAATTCAGTGTGATTCCAGGTGTTTATTCCTCCTGATGCTCTGATTTATCAGCAGCAGCAGCTGTCTGCTGGTGACTGTCCCTCTTTTAGCCATGCTAAAATGACTCTGGGATGTTAATATCAGTCAGTTAGTCACTACTTTTAGTAGAACATCTATTAGATGTACACTCACGGTCCCTGAAGGATGAATCCTAATGCCAATATTGATCCATTGATACTATGCTTGGTTTCTCCACAAGGTTTCATTTTGCAAGTTGGCATAAATGTCTCTGCTATCAAATAGATTGCCTTGATATTTAGTGCAAACATTCATTTACTGCATTGACTTCGTCAGTCCCTTAACTCTTCATCTCTGGCAGAGATTTCACTTCCTCAAACACCTGCAGAAGTCATTCCCATTAGTCTAATGTGGTTGTAACACTGAGAGGGTTAACAGTTGCATGCTAAAACATAAAGCTGCTCAAGGTAAACGTTATGTGCAGCATATGCATGTTGGTGTCGTTTCTTTGAACACATTAGCATGCTGATGCTAGCACTTAGCTCACAGTGTTGCTGGGTGTAAATAAAGCCTGACAGAGCTGCCAGCTGCAGACACTGACTCTTACTCAGTCTGTGTTCTACCTGAGAGAGGAATACGGATTTGTTGTAACCGTTAAATACTTCTCTTGTGTTCTTCTGGTGTTCAGATGGTCTTATGTGCAGGCCGTGCACAAGTGCAAGAGCTGTACACAGAAATACACACACGCAAACAAACAATTTTGCTTTGTTGACCAAGTGTAAAAGAAAGAAAGCTTGCTGTCCTTCTGAGATAGTCATAAATGTTGCACAGGGCTGCACACCATACAACGACACACACTTATCCACGCAAACACTGAGAATGTCTCAAAAATCACAAAATGACATCCATCCAAGCACCCACATGGAAACATACAGACACATGAATACACAGAGAAACACAGACGAACAGATGGGCACGCAGACGATCTCTTTCACTCGCTCATACTCACTCAATCTCTCTGTAATCACCGCTGATGTGTTTTCCTCCAGAGTTGATTTCAGCGACACAAAAACTAAAATCAGCAACTTTCTGTATGATGCTTACACAAGGAAATATATAAGAAAACACAACTTAAAACGGCTTGCTAATGCGTCTCTGGCATATGGTATCGAGTCACCTGCTGCAGGGATGCAGAGCCGTGGAAGAGTAATTAAGAGGCCCTTTTTTCCCTGATTCTTAATTATGTCAGGGGGTTTATAGTAGGATCTGAACCTCTCAGCACAGCTTCATCCAAATTGGGTTTTTAGTGACTCATCTGACAAATGTGTTGACTTCCTACAAGGTACTAGAATCACTTTTGCTCTCACATTTAGGGCAAAAAAATTGCCAGTTCTGATGTAGCAAGTCATTGCATTAATTTCCACACATGGCAGACAGTGGACGAATGAGATGCAGTGGAGGCAGATGGACGGGCAGACTGGCAGGTTTTCAGACAGGGACACACGGGGGGAAAAAATCCGAGATGGAAAGCACTTTGTTTGTCTCTTTGTTTTGTGCGGTGACTTTTTGTAAGCATTCCTTTGGGCCAGTATTGGTGTAACCCTGGTAACAGCACAAAACAACCCACTGTCTCCTCTTCAAGTCTATCTGGCAGACACACACACACACACACAGGCACGCACACAGGCATACACTCAGTCGTGTTTCCATCACCGTTTGGGACGTTACATAGGCTTGGATTCACTTCCTGGACCTTCATCTATTCTATTTATTCTTGTTTAGATAAAAAACAGTCATGTCTCTGCTTACAACGACACACAACAAGTCATTATTAACAAGCTAACTGTTTCAAATAACAAAGCAAGGATCACAGAGTTCTTGGAAGTGTTTTCACCTCACTTTCAACCCCAAAAACCCCCCAAAAAATGATTCCACCAGGGAGGTTATGTTTTTGCTCATGTTATCTGTCTGCTTTTTTGTTGGATAACTCAAACTTAGGAGGGGATTCCCATGACATTTGGTGGGTAGATAGAATGAGACTAAGAGGAAAATTAAAGATATTTTTCTGGCAGTCTTGAGCCAGAAGTTTCCGACATCAAGGCATGACAATTTTTTAGCAATAACTTTAAATAAAAGAGATTTGCTTAAAAAATACTGAGGTGGGTGTGAATGTGTGACGGGGATTTAACTTATGTGATATTTTTTGGTTGCTGTTGTTATTTTTTTGAAGGAACTTGGGAGTTGGAGCTTAATAGAGCTGGGTTATAGTTTAATTACAATTGTCTACTCCTCCACTTAGATGAAGGTAGGATAAACAAAACGATGAATAATATAATTCAAAGGTGAATCCAAAAGTGACAAAAACTTTTCTTGTTTCTCAGTGGATGTTTGCGACGCGCAACACACAAAAAGACAACACAGTGTTGTGTACTTTTGTAACTCAGTTTATCTGGATGATTTCTGAAAGTTTTGTTTTGTTTTTTTTACATATTTGAATATTTACTGTCCTAGGTGCCTGCTCCTGAAAGCTTGTTAAAATGGGCTCCAAAATTCTTTGAGTATTATCAGTGGTACTGAACTGTGCAATTATTTCCCCACTGTAAGCCCGGTGGCTACGATCTGCAGCCCTGTGTCTGTGTCACAATGACGTCAGCTCCACCTTTTGCATCTTTCTCTGCCTCTTCCCTTTATTTTGTGTGTCCGTGTGTTTTTGTGTGTGCATGCACATTTTCAGGTCATTAGGATTCCTCACATTTCCCATCAGGTGTCCTCTCTATGTTCTTCTACTCTACATCCTTTGCTGCATTATAATACCCACACTACTATATGATTTAATGTGCTAGGGAGAGAATCTTATGTTTCAAAATACATACCATACTGCACTATGTACCACAAATCCCATGATGTCCTAACACGACTGGTCACATTCGAACTAAGTAAGTCAGCATGATTTCTTGGCTGTTCTGACCCATAATCCCTTGCTCTGCAGGAGACCTTCCTCTACAGCTGACTCTTACTACCTTCTTACTTCATGCATAAGTAATGCTTACATACACTGTAGTGGCTTCGTCTGTTTCCTTTTAATTTCTGACGATTGTACATTGAGTTCTATGTAGAAAACTAGATTGTGTCAACTAGGTTTTATGATCATGTGGAAGCAACAATCATGGAAACATTAAAAAGGTTTTCCACAAGGTTTTCCTGCCAACTGTCTGTGCTGTCTTGATGTTTTAAGTTATTCCAACTCTGCTGGACTGTCTGCTTGGCTGTTATTGATGGCCTTTTCCCTCCCATTTATTCTGCATTGTATTGCTTTCCTGTTGATGTACGCCTGTTCACATCCTGCATAAAGCCCCTTTTTATTATACTAGTCCTGGATCCTGAGTGTGCATTTGGATTCTGATTCTTGCAATCTAAACTAGAGTTTGTGTGTGTGTGTGTGTTGTTCTGATGCAGTAAAATAGGGCTTTTTGGCATTTTGCATTCAGAGGCACAGTCTTCCACTAGTTGAGTTAGAGGTATGATGCACAAATGACGCATCATCTGTTCTCTGGTTCAATAAAGCTTAAGTAAAAGAACATGTCACGTTTTATTCCTGGACAGACAAAATTACTACTTCGGTTTCCTTCTACTGTCTTCAACCTTCTACCCAATTCTGCAGCTGTCACTCTTTTTTACGCTCACGGTTTTGTCTTTTTAGTTTTTTTTTTTTTATAGTGAATGAATATGGTTTTATATTTTTACCTGGTAAATCTTTGTGTTTGCTGAAAAAAAGGTTGTTGTGTTTGGGATGAATCCAACAAAAAAGCCTCTATTTTGATTTTGTATGCAAGTGTGTGTTCGTGAATTATGTCTTTACACAGCCTTTATGTTTGTACATGCACTTTTGCACAAACACAACACTGAAATGTGGGCTCCTACTAAAGCAAAATCAACAGATGAGCAAAACAACAAAAACAACATCCAAACAACAGTGCTGATGTGATTCTGCTCTGATGCACCACTTTAAAATAAGATAAGAGCTAATTAACCAATCAGAATGCTTTGATGTTATTAACAAAACATGACTGTTTGGTATCAGAGGACTGCATGAAAATACAAAGGAAGAGCAGTGAATTTTCTCCTTGCCTCTTACTCATTCTCTCTCGTTCTTCCTCTCACAGCCCTGAATTGACCTCAAACTGGGAAATCCACTGCACATAATTTGCTCTTTAATTTTGCGAGAGGTATTTTCACCTCTCGGTGCTGTAGGTGGGTGTGAAGCAACATAAGTGTATGACTGTGAATTCAATTTAGACCCTTGACAGAGATGAAACAATGTGTCATAAATGAATAAAATATCATAATAAGCACTGCAGTGATAACAGGCAGACAGGTGCACCTTAGCAAGTGTTTACATGCACAATAGAGTCATGACTTTATTAAAGTTAATCAGAAAAGCATCTGAGCCAACAAACACAAATAATGTAGATCGGCGAATGAAATGCTTACATAAAACACTAAATAAGGACATTTACATACACATTAATAATACAATCTTTTTCAAAAGGCTGAGAACTTTGTTTTGCTTTTGGTTCCTGAATGACCCATTTACACAAACCCAGATAAGAACAGCTGGTATTATATCTCAAATATTAGAGAGCTCACTTCATCAGTCTGAGAACATCTCACCCCAGTCTATGCTCCGTCATTACTGAATAAGCTTATAGACACAGACACATTGATTTAAAGCAGACTAACTAAATATGACCCACACAGACATGGAGGTAAACATTTAAATGAATTGCAACACTTTTTTTTTTAAATTGATCACTCGGAACTGTTTGTGAGAGGACAAACAAGCAAAAATGGTAAGGAAAAAGTACAAGAAGGACACAAAAGACTTTATCTTCTTGGTTTGAACAGGGTGCAAAAGATCTGTGTGCTTGTGTACGTGTGTGTACGTGTGTGTGTGTGTGTGTGTGTGTGTGTGTGTGTGTGTGTGTGTGTGTGTGTGTGTGTGTGTGT
>JAPZDZ010000008.1:8356833-8369110 GCA_029783805.1 Acanthurus tennentii | reverse complement strand
CTTATAGATGTCAATAAAGAGGCACAATAACAGAGATGGGGACCCCTACTGAGTTACCAGAGGAAAAAGAAATTATTTAAAATTATAAAAAGGCCATGGCAGTGAAAATATGGACAAGCTCTATTCATTTATTTTATTTTAAGTCTTGAGCGATCCTTTTACAGATAATGAGTGAAAAAAACCCTGTATTTTACTGTTTTAACTTCTCAGACATCACAGCCTAAAGAATTCACAAAAGTGGTATTACAATGACAGAAATAAAAAACAAAACAAAACAAAAAAACAATGCTATCAGTAAAGGACAAAGCATAAGTTCAGAGATTTTTTCAAGAAAGGCTATAAAGCAACAATACACACAAAAAATAGAAAAACTAAACATTGCAGGTTAAAAAATAAAGGCTTTTAATTAAGCTGGGATTAAACTAACCAGGTCACCAGATCTTTTGCTCCTCACAGTGCGGACGCATAACTCCAAATTTTACCTCTTGCAATACCTGGGGAGGTTATGTGGTAACATGGAAGCAATCAAATGAACAAACAGACTGAATAATGCTCACGCAACCTCCGCTGTTTCCCAAAAATACAACCCAAACATGCATTGTTTCATTGTGTCACTACATTTCTGCAGATTTATATCCATTTTTTCATGCTATAAACGAATGATTAAAAAGAAAACAAAGGATCACTTTTGTTCAAAGATATTCAGTACAGCTCCTCAACTTAATTAGCAGATACTGAGGAGGTTACACGTGGAGAGACCAAATAAGATATCACAATTAGACGCAACAGGGAGTAGTCAAAACCTGAACATTCGATACATGTTTTACACGAGAACGTACTGCTTCTGCTCTGCACAGCAAATCAAACAAAGGGGGAAAAAAATTACAGGTCCTTATAAACAATTCTCAGTGTTACAAAGTCCATAAAAAAGGTAGAGATTAAATTGGTTTCCAAGATCAAAAGGAACAGGATGATTAAAGGATAAAAGAGACTGAATGATAAAAAAGATTTGGTTCTTAGGATCAGCTGAGGTTCAGCCGTTATAGAAATCAACAGTGAAATACATTCAGCTTTAAAGAGACTTGTCTCCACTCATCAATTTCAGTTTCAAAACACACTTGACATGACAAGTCAAGGTGAGTGCCTGCAATTTAACCAAATATCATCCGATTGCATTCTGCACAAAAGCTGTAGTTCACAAATGTTGGAGTAAGTAGCTAATGACCATCGATGCAAGGTCAATAAAACAAAACAAATACAGTGGGATTCTTGGATTTTTCAACAATCTCAACTTCGCCAAAATGTAATTCAACCGGTAAAGCAGGTAATTACAGGATTTAAAAGGGAAAATAATAAAAATTCAAGGAAATGAGAATTATTAAGATAAATAAAAATGGGGTCAACCTGTGTTAACCCTCCAGGTTCATTTATGTTCTCCCAAAGCCCAGCTGACTCAGGTACCACCACCTTCTGTCCTGTAGCACCCTTTTTTTTTGGATGACCGTGTGTCTGACACAACGGGGCACTAAGGTGCAGGAAATGCATCGATGATGTAATCTAACAAGGCAGCTGCATTTGCTTTTAAAGCAGACCTGGGCCTTGTACCGCCTGTGGGCCGGAACCAAACCACCTGCTCTGTTTGCAGCGAACATGTGGCTGGATTCAAAGACAGCACCTTGAGCTGCCACTTTTAGGAAAAACACACAGAAAAGCTAGATATATGCAAAAGATATGAGGTCAAGGACTGCTGAGGCATTTCTAACTAATGTTCATATTCAGTGAGGACTTTTTATAAAAGCTTCATGCAGGCTGTTTTTCTTTAAAAGATCATGTTTTGAATGGTTTTAGATATAAAACAAAGGTGAAAAATTAGGTGTGCAAAAAAAATGTTTTTTCTATGATTTAATACAGCTGTAAAATAAGAGTTTAAAGCACTACAAAACTTGTTTGGCCCAGAGCAACAGGCTCAGTTTCTCATGTGGCCCCCAAGGAAAAATAACTATCCACCCTGTTTTAGGTTATCACACCCAAAAGGAACAAATGTAAACAGAGCAAAGTGTTTTTAATGTATGTGCAACACACAGATGAGGCCAGTTTCTGCAGTCTGCTACCTTTTGGTGCATCACCCTGTGTACCTGCCAGACATTTTATTTTATACTGAATTCACCTAAAAATGTCTTACAACAAACTGTTTGTCTACGACAGGGACGGCTGTGAGACTGCAGCCACTGTGAGTCTTTGTTATTCCCACTGCCAACATTTCAATTCTGCCTGAAAGACCTTTCACACCTTGTTTTCAGGCAAACAATATTGTTGGGTCAGCGCCTCTAACCTAACTGTTTGTATGTATGACATCGGTGACCTCTGGTTGGGGCACAAATAACTCGGCAAGGCTCTGCAATTGTAACCCAGTGTTAGATGACAATCTAAAGACCAGCTTGTGCTTTTTGGCAATTGTTAACCTGAAAGCGGAGAGAAATACAAACACTTTTTTTTCCTCCCACGTGAAAATGTTCTCAGTGGGTATCTCTGCTATACAAGCAGTGTTCGCTCACCAGGGGCAAACTCTCATGTACAATAACGCCCATTGAGCTGGATTCTGTGTAAGTTTTTATATTTCATTCTTAGTGGCTGGAGCTTTTGTGAACAGTCCAAAGCCCTGTGCCCTGTGATACAATGGGTCGGGGTGATGTTGAGGTGCAGTCTGTGCGCTCTGGCGTGCTCAGGAACTTAGATCAAATGTGAAACTCTCCTCACTTCCCATTTCATTAGAATTGTCCTAACATACTGACCTTTGTGGGGGAGGAGAAATAAAGAGGGCGATCAACATGGAGGAAGCTGTTACTGAAGCTATGTTACACAACCTTTCCTCTCTTCCTCACAGGAAACACATACTGCGTAGGGCTTCCATTTAATGCATGGCAAAGCTATCCACAACCAACAGCCTATACAGGAAGTGCACATCCCTAGCAAGCTGTGCCACAGTTTGATGCACCTGGGTACAGTTTGGGTAACAACAATCAAAACAGATGTTAAGACGCAACAGACAATCGCAACATTTCATGCTGCAGATTTGCAAAGTTGGAACCCTCCACCTTGCATTGGAACACTTTTCAAATTACTTCTCCTATTTGAATTGTTAAAATATATAATAAAGATGGATGCATAGAGGTGTGTATATTCAGTGACCTAAACATGTCTTTTGAACTTGACAACACACTCAAATTTTCACACCATTTTGATGTGAGAAACACCCGATCGACCTTTTCCTCTCTTGTATCAGTCAATGAATGTGACTTCTGGTGTAAATAACAGCTTAGGCCCTTTGCATGACAATGTGCTCTGTTCTCAGCAAATTGTGGTGATGTATAACCACAACATTGTATTTAAATGTGGAAAACAAACATTTGTATTAATCACTGTGTAAAACACAAAGCGATCTGGAAATTTATTCACAAAATGTGCAGTGTGGGAATCCTCAAAGGTTAAATTAAAGGGCATGATGTAACAGCAGGCTTTTGTATTGATGCGTCCTTGAACAAAACAATTAACCCTCACTGTTTCATCTACTGACATTAAAAGACTTAAGTCTACTGGGAAGCTCACAGAGGTCACTGTGTAAATAGTAATAGTAAAAGGTCAACGAGGTTACTACAGAAAAAAACAATGCATTCTTTGATAACAATCCCTGGATTAATAAAAGTTTAAACGCAAACACATCACATTTAATCCGCTGCTATCAGAACAGACCTTTTATTTAACCCTGAACCTCTGATTAAGTCTGTGCTGAGCAAGATCTGGAAACACTGATCATCAAGTCTGGCAGTCCCACTAATTCAGCCTTTGGTTCGCATGTTGTTTTTTTAAAATTGTGTGTAAAACTTGGGTTTTTCTTTGCTCTCGTTGTGGAAAACTGAGGGCAGAGGAAAGAAAAATGAATTAAGGGAGCCGGCATTTGACATAAAACTATTCATATTTTAAGTCTATCATGAAACTCCAAGTAAAACAAGAGCACAGTTTTGCTTTGTTTGTTTGTTTTTTTTTTTCATCTTAGATCAGCTGATGAAATATGTAAGTTGGACAAGAGGTCCTGAAAATCTGACAAATCATACAAATACTGGATGAAGGGCTGACACCAGATCAGATATTTGCTTAATGATGATCATGTCCTTTAGAATTGAAGATTGTATTTTTTTTTTATTCCTGCAATATCCATGATATCATCTTTAAGTTGAGTCAAAAGGTTTATTACAGATTTCCTACAGTTACCCATAGAGCGGTTCTCCTCAAATGTCTAATTGTGGTGTTAAAGTGATGAAAACTTTAGTTTCTATGTATTTGAGCATTATTTTGTAAATTTGTCTTGATGTTACTGTCTTTGGTTGGTAAACCTTAAAAAATGGATTCGGAGCTCAAGTTTTAAACCTGCATAACAAACAAGTTTACAAACCTAATAAATTTTTTTTTAAATTTTCCAACCGCTTTTTATAAGGTTAAATTTGTATTTGCATAAGAAAATTGGAAATAAGAAAAATAACAGGCTCCCTTTCCTCACCAGTAACACTTCACGTGTCAACAGCTCCAAGTTTTCATCAAACCTCTGGTTTTCTATACTCTTGGATTCATCTGCTGCAACAATGCGTAGCAGTCAAAAAGGATTGTCTGACATGATTAAGCAGGCAGCCATTCTCAGTATGCGCTGAGCAAAGTGCACCATGACATCTTGGACGGGTCACCAGCCAATACCAGAACCAGCGCAGATTGACACAGATTGAGTCACTTTCACGCCAAAGGGCAGTTTGGAGTACACAGTTCACTTGACTTGCATGCTTTCGGAATGAAACTGTGTTTTCACAAAAACACAGGGAGATCACGCAAACTCAACAGGGAGAGGTCCAAAGTTCAAACAGCTGTTGTTGTACGGCAACAAAACTGCAGAGTGAAACACTGTGCTGCCTTCTCGCCTCACCTGAGAGCCAAGAAGGATTTGAAATGAAGTCTTAAATTTAAAAAGCTTGCTTTTTTACATCGCAAAACACTCTGACTTCCCAAGTTCCGGTCCTCAGTTGCAAATATGTTCACACCTGACAATTTGGCATGAATGAGGCATCACACTTGACAATACAACTGATTTGTGGGCTGTACTGAAGGCTGTTAACATCACGGGAACATGCGAGTTGCTGTGAGATGTGACCATCAATGTGACAACTCCAACAAAAACTGAGGCAATTAGTCAGGCAGAACTTATGCTGCTTTACCACCTCTGAACTCATACTGAATAAATAGAACAAATCTGTGATGCCCACACATCATTAGAGGACATGTGATGAGCAGAATAGAAGATTTTGTTGGATTTTTCTGGGACAGAACAAATTGGTGTGTCAGTGAGGCTGTAAGGGTACTAATAGCTTTATCAGACAAAAACTGCCAAAATCAGCAGAGTTATGGGTTTAAAATTTTAACACATGTAACCATTTAAAACAAGTATGAGTTATTTTAATTTAAAAAAAACCCCAAAAACTTTGGAGCACTCTTCTCTTAAAACTAAGAGAAACTCCAAAAAAAGAGAAAAAACTGCCTTCAGCTTTTAGGATGATATTAGCTAAGTTTTTCTGAGTTAAGAATTCAAACACAAGCCACAACTGTGCGGTTCAACGCTGCCATTTGTAGAGCAGCACTGTCTAGCAGGACTAAAACACTTTTAATGTAGTCGACAGATTACTTCCTCTGTGTGCGTGGGTGAAACATTAATTATGTAACAACCAGACGAGATGCATAATCAGGAACTCTGATGCCATGCAATAAATTTTATGCAAAAAAAAAACAAAAAAAAAAACAAGAATACTAATGCATATGCATGCATGTGTGTACACACACAGGGACACAGAGAGGAACAAATTACAGAAGCTGCTGGCTACAGCCTCAAAGAGAGCATATTTATGACACTGGCAAGAAGAATAGAAATGAGTTCGTAATTTTGTGATAGATCATGAGTAAAAAACTAATTTGATTAAACACGTTTTAAATAGAAGATACTTTCACGTAACCCTCTGTGTTACGGTGACAGCTTGAAACGTCAGCGTTCTATCAGAGGCAGAGCAGACGGTCACGCTGAGCCAGAAAGCAGCCTGCGACACAACAACACAAGAGCCCCAGACTTTGAACAACAAGCAACATTAGCTATCTGACTTCAACTTCAAAAAATTTGCTCCAAAACATCCTTCATCCCGCTTGCCAACATGCCCTTCACTAGGCAGTGATATCAGCTGCAAGGACGCCCAATACTCTTCAAAAGTGGTGTGTGTGGAGCTAGAAACACCGTACTTAAGCCTCCATGGGTTAGATAACTGCGCCAACTTCTGTTTTCACACATAAAATTTCATTGAGAGCAACAGACATGGATGATCAGTTTTTACTAGACAAGAGCTCCGAAGACAATAGCTTTACTATTTATCTGAAACAAACCCCATGCAATGAACATTAAGTGTCTCTCACACACACTCACACATGTACACACATGCACACACCCACACATACACACACAGAAATTACTCCAGTTTTTTGGTGTGATATAAACAGTCCATTCAGTGACTTGCTGGTTTGTGAATGATGCAACCAGTCTACCAATCCCTGTGCCTATTTACATTCCAAAGCTACCAGTTTACTTTTATCAGTTCTCTTTTTCCACGCCGCTGACAGCCGAGGCAGCAACATGTGTACGAGTTGACATGGCTGACATCGTGACATGCTGACAGAAACATAAAAAGATGTCTGGATGTGGTCTGGATGGAAATCAGTAATGCTTGCACAGTCCCAGCTTGTGTGTTTGTCCACACCTTTTTGAGGGGATCTATTGGCATATCACTTTGCCTTTGTTTCGCATTCTGTTTAGCATTTCCTCAAAATACAATTCAGTCCTCCTCTAGAAAATGCAATTTAAAAAATCTATGAAATGTTATATCGGGCAAGCAAGTATGAGGCTTTATATAGAAGCAAGAAGGCAAGTCAGGTAAGATATTAATGAGGAGAGTGAGAGTGAATCTGAGCAGGCAGGCAGGCATCATTTCTAACTATTGATTTGTGAAAAGTAAAAAAAACACTTTTGATCCCTTTTAGCTGACCCTATGATGAAGCACCAGAGAGAGAAAAATAGACAAGATGGTTTATGCCACGCATAGATATGCAGACTGTGTGAAGCGGGTCACATATTGGATAAAGTTGATTGATTAGTTGAACACAGACAGCTTGTCCCACAGGTCAGGAGTCCTACAGTTAAGATCTTTCTCTGCTTTTTCGGTGACACCACCTGTGTGGCACCGGAGAGGACAACACTCTTCTTTGAACTGACTTTTTGCGAACCAAGTGGGTGTTAGCACCACAGTATGGCAGCATGCTACTGTTAGCATCAGGCTCGAGGCCGAGTGCCTGACGATAAAGTTCAACTGAGGCTGACGAAGAAGCTCTCAGACTAATTGTTACTTTTGTTCTAAAGAGGGTTTTTGGGTTTTTTTCCAAGTCCTCCTGAACGATCATATTTTTCTTACAGTCAAAAGGCAGCAGTTTCTGGAGGGTATAAACTTTTAGATTTTGTTTTGTGTGTGTATGTGAGTAAAGTGCAAGTATCGATCCCCCTAAATGTGCTTGTGGATGCTAATTTGCAAACTCAGCAGAAAGAAAACAAAAGGGGGGGGAAAAAACAAAGGTAGAGTTTGGCTTTAGGCGATATTATAGTATAATCTATACAGCCAGATATCTCAAGCTGCAACACTGTGTGTCAATGAGAACTTGTGTGTATGTGAACAGTTTTCAGCACCATGCAGGGTCCAAATGTCCCAGCAAGAACAACAAAACAGAGGAAAGGCTAAAAAAACAAACTTTTGTTTGTACTTGCATTGCTCTCATACTGTTTTAAGTCCAACATATTAACAGATAACTGTTGGAAACAGCTAATTGCTGTTTGCATGCATAGTCCAACTCATCCTCTGACTTTTTTTTGTTTTCTGCAGCAATGTTAACAGCTTGGCATTACAACTGTAAGTTAATTTGGCATTTTATAAACAACAAAAGGTTATTAGGGGACAGTATGTGATTATGAAACAAGTTACAACAGCACATTATTCCAATAAACTTTGGTTACTGCACAATGTTCCCCTCAAGCTATTTACACACAGCTCTCTCTTGCTGGTGTCAGTGTTCATCTAGTAAGATTTTTAGGACTCAAGCCACATTATTATTATGAGCAACTAAGTTGATCTAAAGAGCCAAGCAGATTCTTATTTGCTATTGATCAATCCATGGACTGTAAATAGAGATGCAAAAAAAAAATTTTTCTAGCTGAATAAAAAACTCATACCGACTTCTCTTTTTCCAATACCTATTACAAAGCTAATACTTTTCATATTTTCAAAACCTGTGGTTTATGCACACTTAAAGTTAAATAAGACTGATGATTTATAACAATTCAAAACTCTGATCTGACCAAACCGAAATGGCATTACTGTTTTTCCCTTCATCTGTTTCCTCTATGAACTCTGTGAAGCATAAATTGCAAATAAGAGTTGTTTTTTCAGAACTGTAGAAAACTTCATACTGGTGATGTTATGTTGCATGGCAGCATATATATGAGAGCCAACAGCTTGTTGTTGTTCTGATCTACTTCTTCTCTGACTTTTCTGGTGAATGGCAAAGCAAATTTAAAGGTGCATAATGCCAGTTTGTAGATGCTGCCCCAGTTAAGTCAATGAAATCAAATATTGCTTCTTATTCTACTGTGATACAACTTCTATTGTATTTATCAGAATCAACAGTAAATTAAATCTCCCATTATTTGGTGGATATAGGGACAAATATTCCTTAGGTTAACTATAATCTTATTTGGCAGGAGACTGTGGACCTAGAAAAAGTTTTCAGAAATCAGCCAGCAGGATAATATTTAACTACACACATTTAATTGTGTTCCCAGTGACCACATGCGACACTAGAAATTAATTGGAATAAATTAAGCAACAGTGCTCTTTTCCAGCCAGATGAAGGTTAAAATAAAACAAAAGCTTGTCCAGTGAAGCTTTAAAACAATGTCATTAAGGATATTTTTGGTGTGTCATTCAATTTTCATGGCTGTTCAGAGCTCTTGTCAAAATGTCAGACACCTCATGTGAGGTTTGTGGGGGATTCAGGTGAAGCACTGAAAGCCCCAGTGATGAGCCCCCTGACAGCAGAGTGATTATTCCAATCACGCCATGCCCGTAATCAATGACAGAAGGTCACACACGCGCCTCGAAAAACATGCACAATCACAACAGATTGATACACTGCACAATCACAGACACATGCATCAAGAAAGATTCATGTCTACTGCCACGCACAGTCACAATACACACACACACACACCCCCACACACACTCCATGCTAAACAGATACAAAACACAGACACACACAAGGACTCACACACATTCTGGGATCAATACGTTAGGTCATAACCCCGGAGATGAACCATATGGAACATCAATTGGCTCATCAATCACACAATCACTGAAAATGGCAGGGTCACTCAGGTTGTGTGCGTGTATACGTGTATGCGTGTGTGTGACAGAGTGAGTTTCTCTCTTGTGTGTATTGTATGTCAGCTCATATTTAAAGGTTATGAATATATTTCCCTGGTCAACCATATGTATGGGTTGGCCCCTCTGGAAATGTTGGTCATTTTGCTGCCCGAGTGTGTGTACGATTGGTTGTATGTGTGTCTGTGCTCTGATCTATAACAATTGATTACAGGAAGCAGCAGTGTGTGTGCATGTGTCTCCCTCTGTGAGACGCTTATTTGCTCATATTTAAAGGTTGTGAATAGGTGTGACATATTGATTCTGTGTCTAATTTATTGTTCTTGGATGCATCTGCTTTCAACATGTGTGTTTGCATGTATGCATGTGTGTGTGTGTGTGTGTGTGTGTGTGTGTGTGTGTTTGTGTATGCATACATGTCAGATATGTACAAACTGCATCTGAGAGCTGTAAACTTTTATTTTATACATTAAGATTCTAATTAACCCTGAGGCACTTCATTATTATTTTGACCTCTGAAGTCAGCAGTAAATGACCTTACTATTGAAAACACACTGGGCCCTGATCAAAATAATGCAGCTGTGCAATTAAAAATAATGATAATAAAGTAATATTTCATCATGAGAACTAACTTTACTTGTGATCTTAGAGGTTATGGTGAAAAAAATTGAACAAAGAACAAAAGGTTATGTTACATATCAGAATTTATTCAAAAGATGTATTAAAGAATAAATATCTACGGTAACTGGAGGGGGTACTGAATCATATGTTTGATCATATGTTTGTCATATGCTATTTTTACTGACTTCTGACTGTCCTCACTCTCCATGTTCACACATTTCATTCATTTTTTTTTAAAATTTAAAACCAAAGATTAACGGAAATAATATCACCAAACCTGAATCTGGCAACAAAATATTTTTTCGAGTACATGAGATGAAATTTAGCTGTGACTGAGCATCTCTTAATATAGGCTGAGATCGCTGATGCTGCTGAGAATTTGGTGTATTCTAAATAAACAGAGCCACTCCTGGACAACGTAGGCCAAATTGAATCTCTGCTGACAGCAGAATGTGTTAATGAGCCTCAGCTGCTGTACAACATTCAATAACATCAAGTAAAACTAATGTTATCAATGTTAAATTAAGGTTATTTTACCATAGAAATTAACTGTAACTCTATAAAATAGGAGTTTTTCATCTAGCAAACCTCCTTTTTTCTTCGTCACAATCCACCTGGTCTCATCTGGTTCTCTTGAGAGTTTGATACACACAGCATCATACACACAATATCGCATGCACACACACATGCAGCACAGAGGCAATTTCTCACTCCCACAAGCTGAAGTGGACAATCTGTTGTTTCTCACACCTGACACACGCCTCTTTATTTATTTTTTTAATGTTTCAATTACCTCTGGGTTTTTTTTTTCCTGTTTCTTGCTCTCAGGTCGTCAACTAAAAGCTCATCCGAGTCACATGCAGCCTCGATGTGACAAACACACACGGACCATATTGATATCTCCTCTGAACAAATACACACACGCACGCACGCACACACACTCACTCGGTGATCACTCATTTCCCATTGCGCCCTGAGCTGCATGGTGCGTTGCCATGGTAACCAAGTACTCTCCAAATGATGAGTTGTCTGGTAATACCACTTCCTGAGGGAAGGACTCGGCGCGTGTTTGTGTACGTGTGTCCTGATTATAAGCACAGGTGCATCCGAGCGATATGTACGCACTCCTCTTGCTTTACATCCCTCACAGAAAACGGCCCCCTTAACTGCCCCCTCTGTCACGGGGCGCTCAAAACCGCTGATGACACCACACTGGCATCGATGCGAAATGGGTCGGCCCCGCTGTCATCCTCGAGTGCAGACAAACAAATTGGAGCTTAATGTGCAGAAAAACAATAGAGATTTAGGTCTCACACTTTCCCAGACGCTCGCCCACTCGTCCCCTCCTGGATATTACAGGCAGCAGGGTGGCTCAGTTGTTAGAGAGACATCATTCAAACAGGGACAACTGTTTCTTCAGCCCTGTGCTCTGACCTGAGTGGAGGTGAGGGGCAGAGGGACCATGTGCTGATCAATAGAATGCCACATTATTATAAAATAATAAGCACAGCAATGAATGCTGGGTGAGATGCTAAAGTTCCTGGAGATCATTAACTCAAACACTCCAGAAATTGTCCAGCATCTACCAATAATAAATTTTTAAAAAAGTAGCACAATTGAGGGTTTTTCACAGCCACAGCTGAAAACACCACATTTTATAACCTATACTTATCCAAGTGTAAAGACCTGTTTTCACAAGCATCAGCACAATGTCCATCACTGTTTGGTCGGCTCCTGTCTTCTGCTAACCCTCAGAAATATCTGCAGTGTCATCTGTCCTGCTGAGAGGGTCAGCAGCTCTTTGCCTCTCTCTACCAAAGACCTGCAAAGTGAAAAAAGAAGAAGAAGTCTAACAGAGATCTCCATGACCCTTCTCACCCAGCCAAACACCTGGGAAAGACAGCACACTTTGAGAGACAGTGCTTGTTCTTCACTGCTGCTGCCAGAGACCTTTTTCCACGTCCTGAAAAGCCGCCTTAAGACTTCGCCCCAATCTCAGCTCTAAAATCCCTCTATCGGCTGATTCAATCATTCTGATAGTGGCCACAACTTAACTGGCAAAGCAAGTTATTTTCTTCTCTTCCATGTGGGTCTTT
>JAPZDZ010000008.1:8321062-8336422 GCA_029783805.1 Acanthurus tennentii | reverse complement strand
GGACCAATCAGAAAGTTAAAATCAAGTAACATAATGGATGACTCTGATAACATGGTTCATGGGAATTAATATAGAAGTCTGTTTGCCCAACTTCTAACTGACATGAGTTGAAACTTACACAACTTTTTGACACAAAAACAAACCTTTTAGAAAAACTGTACAAGTTACCAGGCACTAGGCGGATTTTTTTTTCATTCATGTCTGTTGGATAAGCATAGAAAAATATCTCTTTTATTTTTTCTTTCCTTCCTGTCGTCTACCTTCTTTCGGCCCAATGTTATTTCCTTCAAAGGAGTCCCTTGGAGATTTTTCAGTTTTGTTTTCTAGCAACTAAGGCAGCAAGGCTGAAGAAGTGATTCTCTCTTTAGAAAAATAAAAAAGATGGCCATCGTGATGCTCCGTTCTGACGCAAAGGAGAACTCAAAGGTCTGACTGTCACGACTGTTTCAATGATGAAAATAAACAGCAAGACCTGTAAAATTTGGTCTTGAGAGAAACTAGTTGTGGTATCAGGTGGGTCTTTCCCTTCAGTATGGGTCAAAGACCCAGGAGTGGGCCATAAACGCTAAAAAAAAAATGTTAAGTGTTGGACTGAGTTGAAAGCAACATGATCATTTCACTTTGTTGAATTGGAAAATGTAACTTAAACATTTTATCTTGTGTATTCTAGTATTTTTTAGGTTTAACACGTAACAGTTCCCATCCATAGAAAAGGTCACTTATTCTGCAGATTTGATAAGATGCTAACATGCAGCGTAGAGGTAACCTACCAAACTCTCAGATATATGAGAAAGGCTGAATAAAACACTGTAGGCAAGAAGCTCTGTAGACACAATACAGAGCAAAAGTTTATACAGTTAACCCAAATAATCGATCCTTATGATAAGATTTAGGGTTTTTCTCCCAAAGTTCCTAAGTTTCTCTATAAAACCATGTAAGCTAACAACATGTGAATGACATACAGAAAAAAAAAGTAACATACTTAGACCATTTTGACCTGTTTACACATAAAGAACATGATAAGAACATATATATAAGAGAAAATTATGTAACATGCTAAAACCATTAGACCATTTAACATGTAAAAATGATGTGTCACATGCTGTGAAACAGGTGGGTTGGTGTGCAACACGTGTGACCCCTGAGGACTGAAATACCGAGCGCGAGCCTTCATTATTTTACATCATCGTTTTGGGGACGGACACATCCTCTGATTCTGACACACATAAACGCAATTACACAAAAGCACACAACCCCCTCCTTTGCTGTACCATTTCTGTTAGACGGCTGTGATCAATGCAACAAGTCTCCATAAGAGCAGAAACAACGAAAAAGCTCAAAAACAACAAAAAAAAGAGGAAAACTCAAAAAGACTAAGTTTTATAGTACCATTTCCTGCAAAAAAGCATTATTTGTCTTTACAAAATAACATATTATATATAGGAAAGTGTAGCAAATTGCATGTTTTGTACTATTATATCATTATAATTATTATTACCATTATTATTATTAATATAAATGTTAAGCAGGTTAATAGATGGTTGTTCTATTAGGCAGGCAGCCAGGCACGTAACTAGTATCATGGCACGGAGGAAGGTAGAAAATAATGTCACTTGGTTTCGATCCAAATGGATGAAGAGAACACTTCGGTCCGGATTTGCTCCGGTTGAACCAGTTAAAACTGGTGTTAAGCAGTTTGAAAAGTCACGGTCAAACAAACCTAAGCAGTCTCCCACTGTGGGCCACTTTGCAGCGGTGTTGATTTTGCATCGACAGTTTTAAAGACAACAGGGCAAGAGTCATAGAAACCGACTTATCCTTTTGTACCAAGGTAACACCAACTGAGTTGCAGCCCAGAGCAAACTGGTTTTAACTCTGACCAGTTTTTTTAAAGAGTCAAAACGAGTTTTGGTTTTGGATCCATTTGCAGTGCAGCGGTGAAACAGTCAAAAACAGGCTCTGGACCAGAACAAAGCAGTTCAACGAACCAGATCACATCTGGTTGTACCAGGAAAATAAAAAGGGTCTGACTGATGCGTCAGACTAGTTTGGACCAGCTCCGGGTTCAGTTTAGCGAGGTGTGAAACACACAGCTCAGCTCAGTTCAGTTAGAGTGCTTTGCTTCTGTCTTTTTTTTTCTTTTTTCTTTTTTTTTTTGCTCTGCTGTACGGTGGCTGTGCAAGTGCTGAGCTCCTCAAACTCATCCTAAATGAGACCAGTCCAACTCTCAATCCGGCTTCCAATCCTCTTATTTGGAAAGCACATGAAGTGGCTGCTTATTAAAGGTGATTTCAGCGGCATGCCCGGACTCTGTTGTTGAATACTTGCCACAGAGCTGTCAAGTGACCGCCACTCAACACAGCATTCAGACTATTTCTCCAAACTGTCCCTGCAGAGGCAGTTCAGCTGGATCCTACAATGATTTTTGACCGTTTTGACAGCCGAGTGCTTCCAGCATAAGGATGTGTTCCATTTAGTGCCCAGGATAGGCCCATTTGACATGAGCTAGCCTCCAGGAACTTGGAGACATACAGCTTATTTATCCATAAAATGCATTCTTCAAGGTTTGTGTGAGTCAGAAGGTTCAGATTAATTACTCTCTGTGTTCTCATCTGAGTTTTTCGATTCAGGAACAGTTGTGACCTCCGTGGTTGTTGTGATGTCATCACTGCTTTCTGACATCATCTTGTCTCCCGATTCCTGGTTTGCTACGTCGTTGCCTTCTTCTTCTACCTCCTTCTCAACTCCTGTTTCATTGTCATTGGCGTCATTGCCTGTGATTTCTTTTGCCTGGCTGTCATGACAAACTCCTGTGACATTACTGCTGTTGTCTGTGACCTCGCTGTGATCAGCATCATCTTTTTCCCTTGGTGTCACATTATGACACTCCCGTTCGGACGCCACTGTGACGCTCTGCGTTATCCCCTCTTGTATGTGACCCCTGCTTTGTGACGTTTTGTCTGTGTACCTGTGTAAGCCCCTCTGTATGTGTGTGGTGAAATCGTAGCGGTCGACGCACACGTGGAGGCAAAAACTGCATTGGTATGGTCCCCGGTCGCCATGGCAACTCATGTGCAGGGCATACATGACCTCGTCGAGGAAGTAGATCCCACAGTGGACGCAGCGGTTCGTCAGGTCATCCTGCGTTGCAACTTCCACCATCGCGCGATTGGACGGGACACTTGACCCACTTTTCGTCGGATGATCCTTCTCTTCCTTCACCGTCTCCTCCCGCTGGTTCCCTTTCTCTGTCCTCTCTCCCTCCTCTTTCTCTCCTTTCCAGTTCTCTCTCAACCTCTCAGCCAGCGGTGACTCCTGCCTTCTCCTCTCTGCGCCGTTTGTTGACATGTGTGCATTCGGTGCACTCGTATCCCTCTGTCTTATTGCGAGATCCAAGGGAGCGTCATTTTCTAACGATGACGAGGAGGAGGTCTGGGAATGAAGAGGAGGAGGAGGGTAGTGAGGAGGAGCTGGAGGAGGGGGGAGAGGAGAGTAAGGAGAGGCGCAGTAAGGCACCGTGTAGCTTTGCTGATGGTGTTGTACTGGAGTCACCATTGTACCAAGATAATGGGCGTTATTTCCGAGGCTACCGGGGCTGCTTAGATTACTGATGCTACCGGGGACCCCAGAGGTGGCTGCCATCTTATACTTGGTCCAGAATCTGAGCCAATCCGACTCAGGGGTCAAATCAGGTGACAGGGTTAATGGTAGGGGTAGGGAGAAAATGGGATACTGATACTTTTCAATGGGGGAACCGGGAGGTGAATAACTAGATGGTTTGGATGGTCGCATGTACTTTTCAATTGGACTGCCTCTTTCTGACCCCCCTCCCCCTTTACCTCCCTCTACTTTTGATACTATCCCTCCCTCAATGATGCCCCCGTTGCCCTCAGCTACCAATGAGGAGGGGGGATGTGAGGGGAGGAGCAGTGGAGGCATGCGTCTGTGGATCTCCAACGTTTGATTGGCCAGGAAGGCTTGAGTGGATCGGGGTGAGCGTGAGCGGGGCGAAGGCTGCTGGTTTTTGATGGACGCGCAGCTCCTGTCGGACTCCTCCCCGTTCATGCGCTCCTCGCCGCTGGTGCGTTGCTGCTTGGGGGCGGTGGTTTCAGAGGAGAGCGAATCAGGGTTGAGCCGTTTTCTAGTTCGCCGTCGGATAATTTGCTCACCGTTGTTCTGCTTTATGATGTTCAGAGGTCTGGGCGTCTACAAGATAAGGGAAAAGAGGAGAATACGGAAATTAAGATGGTTAATAAATATCTTGCAATAAATTTTAGCGATAATCATTTTTCTTTTGTAGCACCACTGATATAGATTTCCCTTTTAATTTTTTGATTGGTCCCATGTTAGGTGTATGTAGCTAAGGTTTTATGACTGGGATTATATTATATTTATTAAATTTCAAAAAAGAAACTGTGAGATTTGAGTCGATACAAAGTATGTATTCAAGCTTAAAACCAAAAGTCATGAACACAGTAACTTCTTCTTAATAAAGCCATTTGATATTTACAAAAATATTCGTATGAGTGGAAAGTAGTTCCCAAAAGCAAACTGAATATTTTCTACTGTGCACTCTTAGACCGTGGTTCCTGCCCTTACCACAAGGGGGAGCGCTTACGTCTAAAGTTTGACCTGCAGGCTCAACTTTTACTTCACTGACAGATCCTCACAAACAGGTGAACATATGCTTTCATTAATGTCTTAACTATCATCAAGCAGAGCAAACAACACTTGAAAAAAGGAAAACATTTACTCTGCAGTACAACCAATTACAGAAAAGGCTTTGTAAGCCCGACAGAAAATCAGTGTTTGGGTTGAAAAGGCAAAGGACAAGGAATTACAAAGAATAAAACCTGCTCAGTAACATCAACAACACAATTCCTTAAGCACTCCTCACTTACTGTATTTAACTTCCCACTGGGATTAATAAAGTACTCGATGACTGATGAAACTTTTCTGATGTTTCATTCCTAAATACAGGCCAAGAAAATCAAAACAGTCAAAAACACTTCCAGACAAATTAGTGGAATAATTTCTTGTCTGGCAGTAAAATAAACTGTAGAGCTTAAAGTGTCTTTTAAAGTGTTTACACTTCAACTTAAAAGTAATGACTTGCTGTCCTTTCACTACTGAAGAACCGGCTTCATTGAAGCCTCCTGTCTAAATACACATTATAAATAGTGACCTCCACACAGCATTAACTGGCAACAAAGTCAAATTCAACTGGCATAAAGAAAAGAGCTTTTTAAGCATCAGTTTGTTCCAATTTGCTCTGGCATGCAGGTTGAATTTATTAGGCTTTTTTTTCACACTAAATATTTTAGGAACAGGGAAGAGGTTTGTTTTTGTGTACAAGTACCATGTGCCAGTATGCTATTCCTGTATGTCTCCAGAAACCTCCTGCTGTGTCTTAACTCTATGTGTTTAAGTGATGTAAAGCTCCTGACATACATCATGGCAGAAGAAAAGAGGCACAGAGAAGGACCAAGCAGGAGGAGAGAGATAGTGGGGAAAAAATGATGGAGGAACGTATGTGAATGAATGGAGTGTTCGAGTGGATGAAAAAAAGAAAGACTTCTATATAAAGAACAAAAGCAGTAAACCTCTCACGCTTATGTAATATATTCTATGCCTATGTCGAAATCCCCTGAATGATGTATCCCTCTGTGAATGTGTGTACCTATGTGGACAGCCTGATGTCTGCTGCTTAGAATTTGTGTCTCTAAAGGTATGCTTATGAAAGCCTGCATATGCATGTGTGAGACGAGACAAAGACTGTGTCATCCTCAGTGCCGGGTGTATCAATCACTGAAAGCAGCTTCTCAAGATACTCACAGAAACCTCACCAGTGTCCGTTTAAGACACCTGACTCATTACAGGCTCTGCGCTGACAAAACTGCATCATTAACATCATTAACATTTTTCTCATTCTTTGTGTTTCCAGCTAAAGAAGAGTGAGGAGAATGGGAGAAGAAAAGGCAAAGACGAGGGTGGAGGGGGGACAGGAGCAGAGGAGGTGAGACAAATGAGAAGAGGGAAAAAGTAATATATGGCGAGCAGAGGAGAAAGAGGGAGAAGGAGAGGACATGAAACGAATAGAAAGAGAAAAAAGGGAGGGACACGAATTAATACAGGAGGAGGAATGCTGAAGAAAAAAGGCAAAATGGAAGAAACAGCGATCCCCACGGTGGAAACAGTTCAAAGCTATGTCCTCATTTCATACTGCACACAAATTCTAGGCAGCATTCGATTCCATTTACACTTGAAATGTGATAGATTATAGCGTACTCAAAACAATCCGCACTAATACTAAAAAAACCTTTGATTTTTGAGCATGTTATTTACAGTCAAAACAGTCTCAAAATGTGATTTACAAAATAAAAACAGGAGGAACGGTGGACGATGGCGAAACATCTTGGAAAACAACACCACCATTATATGTCTGAAAAAAATATATTCCTCTCTTTATTTATTAAGTGTAACAGGAAGAGGCTTGCAGTAAGGAATTTGAAAGTTTCTTAACTTCTTTTGCTCAATTTTTTTCTCTTAACATGGTAAATAGATTATATTTCAGTGTCCTGTCAAAGTGTGTCACTAAATCATGTCAGAGTGTTTCATGTGTGCCCAAGAAGTGTAATGCCAGTAACTGTTTACATTACAGCACTTTTGTGTCTCAAAGTCTGTATGAAACATCTACAATGCCAAACAAACAAACTCAAACACACACGTGCACACACACTCACGCACTTTAGGGTCGTGCGGTGGGTTTGATAGAATACCTTGGCTGAGTTACTGCTGGTTCACATAATTTTGCCTCTATCTTTCCATCTCTTTCCTTCCCCTCCAGGATGTTCCCTCTGCATTCTCACCTAATCTCTCCGTCTCTCCTCCCCATTATCTCTGTCCTCACTCTTTACCTTCATCACCTCTTTCTTTGCCCCCCTCTCTTTTCTTTCTTTGTATTTCTTTCTCCCTCCCTCTTCATCTACCCTTTCCTTCTTCTTTATTCATAACTCTCCCTTACCCCTTCTCACTCTGAAGTGTTTTACTAGCTGCTATCCTCTCTAATAATGTGTGTAGAGCGTATAAAACTTTTATTATAGGATATAAAATACGGTTGTCGTGAAGATTGTCAAGAGAAGAGGGGGGCTGGAACGTGATTGGAGCAGCAGATGAGATGAACAGGTTGAACCAAGGACAAGTGCAGGGGCAGGAAAGAGTAAACTATAGCTTTGCATCCTGTGGAGGATCTTTAGAGCTCCATCAAACAATTGCAGCACGGTGCTCTG
The DNA here is from genome assembly GCA_029783805.1 of Acanthurus tennentii. Lineage (NCBI taxonomy): Eukaryota > Metazoa > Chordata > Actinopteri > Acanthuriformes > Acanthuridae > Acanthurus > Acanthurus tennentii. Next base: position 8,329,133 of record JAPZDZ010000008.1, on the reverse strand, counting down.
GGTTGTAACACGTTCAACCCCCTTGGTTCATTTATTAAAACTGTGATTTATTACACTGAAACAGTTTTGTTCATTTTGAATTTTTACAAGCCGAGCTTAGAAAGCCAATATGTGAACATGGATCTGGCATATATATATACGTTTAAGTCCCACAGGCTTGTTTTACACCGATAATATTTGTAAACCCTTGAGTTAAATAGGTATATTAAAGTGTAAAATTAGCATAAGCTCTATAAAAACATATCTGAGGTGAGAAAGCTCAATATTCTGAACCCAACTAAATTCCAGACTGGGTCTTTATCTCATCTGTAATTCATGCAGTCTAATTAAATTTGGGATTTCCATAGACTTTCCCCGGGCTGAGATGGTAAAGTTGATTCATTCCACCATATTTCTCACTCCATGGAACTGGCTCACTGTGATTGCTGAAATGGTCTGTAACTCCCAGCACCCGGCAAATCAAATATACTTTATCCACAATATTACTTTCACAGCGGGATTCACAGAATATATATAAGCATTTTAACTGCAAGATGCACCATTTAATTTGCGCCTTGTGCTAATCGGCCAACAGGAGCGATGATAATTAGTGGTCAAAACCACCCCATGGATGCATTAAAACACAGCACAGAGTCTATAAAATAGTCTAAAGTACTGGGTTTCTGATCCAGCTCAGCCTTTATGAGTATGAACATGTAGGTCTCCAAAGAGCAGAGAGGAGTTCAGCACAGCAAAACAACTTTTGTATGATGATACACCGGAGTTTCAGCTCACATGTAGGTTTTATTTTCACTCTCCTTTTTGTGTCTCTACATTTCGAGTGCTTTTTGACTTATAAAGCTCCTTTCTTGTCTCTCTTCTGAGTAGTTCAAAAGGGAATTCATATAAAAAGGATCATAAAGTTTCAGAAACTAAAACTTAATGTGCCACGTCTCGAACAACTATCCCCTATTTATCTCGCAAGTCTACAGTTCGTCTATTATAATCTCCAGAATGCACCTGTACATGTCTTAGTATGGCTTACCGAATGCAGTTTTTGATATAAACCACATGCGTTGCAGACGTAGCCCCCATTAGCGTTCTTCCTCCACAGTGACGTCTTGGTGGTCAGACAGTTCGCACAGAACACCCCGCTGCCTCTGCGCCGCTGTGGGTGGAGAGAGACAGAGAGACGGAAACATTAGAGTGGAGGAAAAATATAGATAGATAAAGAAACTTCGGGGGGGGATAAAAATGATGGAGAGTCTTAGACAGAATAGACAGGGGAACAAAGACAGAAAATATTGCCCCAAGTTTTGATACCTTTTTCATTTTTACACCACTCAAGAACAATTGCAGTAGGGTTAGAAGAGGGAGAGAGAGAAAACAGATTGGCTTGGTGGTGGGAAGATGATGTGCTCTCATTTATCATGCCTAATGGGAAATCCTATTGAAAACACTGTTCTGCTCGACTCTGTTTTTCTCAGAGTACAACAAGGTTAATAAAAATATACTTATACCAAAATATACTTCAATGAAAAGAAAATGATCAAGTTGAGCTGAATAAATTGTGTGTGTTTAATGTGAGAACGGGTCTCTGAGAGAGACCTCTTGTAAGAGGGACGTGAGATGCTGCGGTAATTTTGTCGAGTAGTCCTCGACAGACGTGGAAAGAGATGAGTTATGCTTTCACCTTGTAGCATAAAGTGTTTTAGTGTTTATCTGAACTGCAGGAGGTACTTTACAGGCAAGTGTTTGACTTTTACTGTATTAGTCTGCGCTTTCTCTCTCTCTCTCTCTCTCTCTCTCTCTCACACACACACACACACACACACACACACACACACCTCTGCAGTTCATGGAGCAGTGGTGCATAGAAAAGTAGTGTGTGCGAGAGAGGGTGGGGAGGTGAAAAGGCCAATTGTCGTGGCAACGTGCTCCATCACAGTAATGAGCCAATCACAACGTTTCTCCATCCCATTAAGTCTCTGGCCCCATTCACCACCCTTTATGACCCTGAGAGGACAGCATACCTCATCTTTCTCCACCATGACTCCGGCTGTTTCTCCCTCTATGTGCCTGTCTATCCAACCATTTCATTCTCTCTCTCTCCTTTAAGTTTTATCTCAGCCTTGTTGTTTGTTCAATCTTCACTTTCTCATCTTTATCTTTCTAATCCAGTATCCTCTTTGGTTCTTAGTTCTGGTTTACTTCAACCTGAGCTTTTTCAGGAGTTTACTGATTTAACTATCAGTAACAGTTCGGTCTCTGGCTCCTTACAGTGGGCGCTACCAGTATCGATAATCTTATTACAGTCAATTAATGTCTGCATCCTGCATGGTTCGATTGCTGCTTGGATCTTCGTCTCTATCAGGTGACTTGTCAAGAATCCAAATGTGATTGAAACATTGTCATTACTGAATTTTTCTGTCATGGACTAAGTGTGCAGGTGTTACCCTCCTTCACTGATACTGTTTTTCTATCAGCCTTTGCACCTTTGTGATGTGCGTATAATTACTCTCCTTGCAAGTTGCATAATGTAAGCGCTCATGGCTTACTAAAATATCTGCCATCTTTCCCCCCTTCTTTCTCCCTTGATTTATCCCTCACTGTTATCCGAATCTGTTTCTCCCTCTCCCTCCATCATGGACTTTGTGTCCACTGGGACCTTCTCCTTTCAGCGCCAGCTTCTTGTTGTTTTATGTTCATGACAGTCCTGAGAGCTTAGCATATTTTTTCGGGCTCAGAGCACCCAGTGCTGGAAGTTTAAAACATTTCAACTTTTCACAAAGGAGAGCTGACTGGAATCAGGCTTTCTGTAGTCTCCGAGGTACAGATGGAACCACTACCAGCACTTCCACCGAGCATCTGTTTCGTGCTGCCAGCTAAAAGCAGAGGAGCCCAGTGGGCACAGCATTTCTCAGTTTATTTTTTGCAATCTAGATGTGTGTTGCAAAGATCAGAGCACAATTAGCCACTTTACATTTCGTTGGGAACACATACCGCACACAGATATGCTCATATATGCCCTGTATAATGTAACATAGACACATTGGAGAAAATCATTTCAATTTGTTGTAGCTTTGGTAGGAATTGATTAGAACAACAACAATGACAAAATGCTGCTCAGATGCTAACTACTTCTAAATATAAAGGCAAAAGTGATGAGGAACTCTTAAGTCAGGAATCCAAAGTTTATGTCTTGCTTTGTGTAAACATTTAAGAAAGTCTGGTCCCTTTAAGAAGGTAAAAAAGTGATCAAAAATTCATTACATGATCATTAAAACAGTGATGGATTAGGAAGTGCATAAACATCTGTACTAAACAGTGTTTAAAGATTAAACATCAAATTCTAGTGCTGGTGAAAAGTAGTTTAATAGCTCTTATGTTTCCTCGCTGTAATTTTAGGCCATTAACACAAATTTATGATGACATGTTTCATTCTGTTTGGCTCCGGCTGGAAAATTAAACTTTAAATTGTTCAAAGATTTAATACAAAGGAACACCCTAGATGTGTTTATTTATGCACGGAAAAACTTTGTTTCTCACTCTTAAATGTGTTTAATAGAACATCCTGTTTCCCATAATGTTGTATCGTAATAAACACCTGAACCAATATTAGAGTCTTTATGGTACATGTGTTTTCATCCATCTTACATCAGACAGCAGAACACTTACATGATCAAATCGTCTCAGTGGCACCCAGAGCCAGAATCTGTGTGTGTGTGTGTGTGTGTGTGTGTGTGTGTGTGTATGTGTGTGTATGTGTGTGTGTCTGCCTATGTATGTATGCTGCACACACCATACGGTCACCACATGTAGAGAGACACAGCCAGGTGATTGATTGATGTAAGCTTCCTGTGTCAGTGTGTGTGCCTATGTATGTGTATGTGTGTATGTGTGTCTAGCGTTGCAAGCCAAACACTGCATCTGTCATCAGAATTCAGTTTCCCTCCGAGCTCCCAAATCACTCACATATGGCCCCGCAGCTGCCCTTCATCGCAACACACATACACACACACACACACACACACACACCTGAAAATATTTGCTTCTACTGGCTAATGACGACATGCAAGATTTGGAAGAGAGGCCGCAATCCAAGAAGTGTGTGTATGCGTGTGTGCATGTGTGTGTCGGTGTATCATCACTACTAAAAAATCATGGAACAAGGATAGCAGGGTGTGTGTTTGTGTGTGTGTGTGTATGTGAGTGTCTGTGTGAGAAGAGGTTCAAGAGTCAATTACACAGGAAAGTGTTGAAATAGACCCCACCACCTTAAAGCACACATGCTCATACACACACATACACACTCACACACACTCATGAGCTCTCATTTCCTTTTCAATCTTCAGCTGGTCGGCTATATGATATGATATGATATGTGTGGATTCAATGCACAATGAAAATATTCTAAAATAGGTTTTTTTATTGAGAAAGAAATTCCTAGTGTTTTTGTGACCATGTTTGTGTGTCAGGTGTACTTGTGTGTGTCGACAGGAAGTGTGCGTATCAGAGCATATTTTCCTGATTGATTACTGATACCTGGCCTCTCCCACTCACCTCAGCCTGCAGAGGAGGGCTGCAGGTAATTAGAGCTCAGGGTCCTAATGACATCTATTTATCTGCGACCTATGATAGCGTTCAATTAGCACCACCGACAACGCCCTCTGACACACACACAGAGGCGCACACACAAACACAAATACATTAATTACTGAGTTTTTTTTTAACATCAAACTTGCTCCTTTCCAAGCCGAACCTATATTAACAAAAACTTTAAAGTTGATGTTTATTTAAAAAAGTTTCTCCAGCAGTAAGTCCATTTGAATAAGCAGTGTTTACTGTTCTATTATCCCCAGGCCTTATTAAGAGTAACTCTCTGTAGATGATAGGTGTTCAATTTGAATCTTATTAATAAAATGCACTCATGTGGAATTTCCTTATTCCCTTGTACTCAAACAGGGAGATAAAAACCATCAGATAAATTTATCTCCGGGTGAAAAGATCTGTATAAACAATGAGTGTAAATCAAAAATATAACGCAGACAAGTTGACAGTATTTGCAGATATTAGTCTTATAGTGCTCATAAAAAGGCCAGCAGAAATTAAGAGCACAATCTACTCAGTGGCAGGCTGCACATAAAACAACATTTATTGGTTTAATAACTTTCACAATCAGTGTGGCCAGTCTCTGCGCTCTAATGCACAAACAGCTTGAACAGAAAGCCTTTTTTTTTACCCCTGTGGCAGGAGATTTAATGCAAGAATGCATAAAACAGGCTACATGACCTGACTGTTGCTTGTCCGGGAAAACAGGCTACATTTTATATTACATGTATTCCTCCCTTCTGTGTTGTTGAACAACACCAATACTCACATTTTAATTTTGTTTTCAGACTTTTATGGGTTTGTGCCGCCAACTTTCCATTAAATGGGTTGAAAGTGATTGCTATCCTTTAAATTCAACCAGAAGTTATGAGCAGTTTTTCGGTAACTTTTACTTGTGACTCTACTCATAAAATGTACTAATAAATTATAAATTTGTTCGGGAGAATCGGAATTTTATTTAATGTCAAAACATATGGTTCAACCACACAGTGGCTGAACCCTTCAGCTCCACTTTGAGATTCTCCTGAAGCCATAAATTCACAGATGTTAGACAAACTGTTTACACAGCATGGTCTTAAAGTTTTTTTATGGAAGAGCCGGTCGAAACAGATAAATGTCCACTGGTTTAAGTTTTGTGGAAATATTGAGTTTCTAAAATGCATTTTAGCTTCCGTCTGCAACCACTGTGAGTTAGCATTCTAAAACAGTTTAGTGAAGCTGACTGTGGCCTTCACATGAGCTGCCATATTTCAAAAATCCCCCAGCTTATCAAAAATCTTTTTGTCAAGGTCTTCTTGTGCAGGACAGGATTTCTAAGTGATTTATACAACTGTTTGCTCTGAATTTGTGAAAATCGACTGCTTTCAACAAGCGGGGTTCACATTTTTCTGATAATGCAAATGTCATTTTGCAACAAACTTACTGAATTTTTATTTGTGCACTCAATACAGTGAAAGAAAATAAACACAGAGACATCTTTATTACTAAGGTGCCGATATCCTTGAAGTGATGTTAGGAACAAGAAAAGATGCATGAGAAGGAAACTAGAGAGGGAGAGAGAGAGAGAGAGAACGTGAGAACGAGGATAAAGAAATAGACTGAGGCGCCCAGAAGTCTAAAATAAATTTAAAAAGAAGGCTTTCTAAACAAAGTCTTTCAAAATGAAATTACGTTTAATTCAGTTACAGAGTAAGTCGGCCCTGCTTTTTGTACAAACACACACACAGACAGAGACACACGCTTACACACCTACACACTAACATTGATACACGCACTGACTTGCATTAAATCAGTGATTATTTAATCAGGCTAGAAGACTAGCTGGAGGAATTAACTGAATTCCATACTGCCAAGTCCAATATCCTATACACTGGATCAGTCCCTCCGTCTGTCTTTTTAATGCATACACTCACACACACACGCACACACAGATGTTAAAAAAAAAGACCAAGACCTGAACACTGGGGGTAGTTTCAGATAAAGATTCACCAAATGAATCCTCCCTACACACATATAGAGGAGCATCTGGGACCAATCTAACGGAGACCCCCCCAAAACTGCTCTTTGTGTCAGTGAGTATGTGAGTACATGTGCGTGTGTGTGTGTGTTATTGTTTGCGTGCGTATGTGTTACACTTATGGCAGCGGGAGTCCATCTGTGGGGTTCACCCTCAAACTACTGTGTGCATCTCAATAGCTTCTCCTAATACTCCTAATGGAATAATTGGGTTTGAGTTGAATGACTTTAAGTTCAATTGACTGAATTTACTTTGCTAGTTTATTCTCATTCAACAAGGAGAAACAAAAAACACTTGGGCCTGAATAATAGTGGCTGATAAGAAGTAGTGTGGAGGCCTTGATTTTTTTACAAATGGAGAAAACTGCAGTGGGGCAATTATTCCCCGCATCTAGACCATTAATTAAAAAAACATGATTCAGAATGTTATAATTTGGAACCTCTTTTAAATAACTTTTCATTTCTCCTGTTTGAAGTTTGCAGGAGAATCAACAGTAACCACAACAAATGCAAAAGGCCCTCGTCTTTAGTTTGTCCATTCTAGGCTACTGTGGGAACATGGCGGTGTAACATGGCAGACTCTGCGGCAGAAGACCCGCCCCCTTGAAGACCTTTATTTTCAGGTGATCATACAGAAATAAAAACTCACTTGAGAATACTGTATTCAACTTCTGCCTTATTCTACAAACTGATCTCTCTAAACTCCTCTAAATCCTACGCAATGGACCTTTCTTCCATCTGGGACCATTCAACTCAGATCAGTCTGAAATACACACTATTTTTTCAGCTTTTGTTGTGTTTAAAACAAACCACACACACACTGTAGGTGGGCAAACAATTTTCAGAGGAGCATCAAGGCCAGACAGAAGTTATTATTGTAAAAATTGTTAAAGTTTGAAAGCAGAGGTAGAAATGGCAAAAAAAGCCACTTAAATGATCAAACAGGCCGCTTGATGATTGTCAAAATTGCAGGGAGAACAAAAACTCAAACTGTCAGTGATATTTTAAAAAAAGAAAGCAATAAGAAACTAAACCTCTCCAATTTATTTTAAGCACAGAACACATCAGTTCAGTTGTAAAAATGGACACAGTCCAGCTGTGACCTGCAATAAAGGCTGCATTTCCTGCTGATTATCTAGTGAGACGACATTATCAGTGGGGCGAGGGGAAAGCAATGCAGCAGCATACTTCCAAAAAATGCCCTACCAGTGGTTACTTTGTGAAGAGGTGCGACCAAATGACTAATTATCCCTTGGAGTATCAACAGACACCAAAATAAAGGATAATAACATACTGTAGCAAAACAAGCCCGCTGTGTTTCCACGCATGCAGAGTCCTCCCACTGAAGTCTCAATTATTAAGTTAAATGTCACAATCAGAAACCAATTTATGTAGCTGAATACCAACACTTTATTGTAACACTATACGAATCCTGTGAAACTGCAACACTAAACAAAGAAGAAAA
>JAPZDZ010000008.1:8289264-8299973 GCA_029783805.1 Acanthurus tennentii | reverse complement strand
CGTATTGATAAAAGCATTAGATTTTAACAAACTGGTAATGTTAAATGGCAAAACAAAGTGTCAGTTACTTGCATGTGTGTCCCTTTTACATTTATTTTAAGCTTGATTATTTGTTGCTGAAAGACCCCCAGAAACAATGGATCAAAGGAGGGGGTTCATACTGGTATTACAAGTTGATGGTTGGTTTATTTTGTTATATCTGCTGTCAGACTGTGGATAAAGGGAATCTTATAACTGAATCTGTGAATCTGTTGAGTGTTTTGCATATGAAACTACTATCTCTCATTGGTTTTTGTTTGATGTGGTTTACCAGATCATTTACCACTGCGTTAATACCGAGCCCAATTTAGTTAAAAGTGTCATGTAACTTACAAAAACGGTGTATGTTTCTGAACTTCACATATAACAGCACAGAAATATACAGAAGATAAAAACTAAAATTATAAAGGCTCCTATGGCTCTATGTGAGTTATTTTTGTCCAATCAGTGTCACCTTTTCTGACAAAGTCTCACGGTTTCCATGGAACTGTGAACTTTCTTTTCAAAACCCTACACTTTTCAGGCTTAATTTTTGAGCATACACTCAGTACACTAGTAAAAGGTCAAAATATCTTGTTATATCAAAGTCTCATCTCTTAATTATGTGAAAAAATTAGATGTAGCTTTGCACCTATACATGTTCTGAAGACAGAGTGGCAAAGATCCCGGAGTGTAACTTGAGTAAACTCAATCTCTCTATGGCTCTTATCAAAACTCCTTAGCTGTAAAGACAGAACAAAAACAAGACTCTTAGAGCACAGCCGGACTGTAATGTCTGCAGCTTTGGCTCTATCCGCTGAGCTACACAGGCTACCACAGGAACACAATATGAGTCGATACATATACTCTGGGAGCAAACAAGTCTTGAACAGCTGAAGCTGTGCTGAGTTGTGTTGTACAGACCAGATACAGAGAGAGACTGAGAAATAGAACAAAAGAGAAATGGTCTTAGGGGAAATTGGGTGTACAAGATGCATCATGCCAGTGGAGCAGAATTCATAAACACACTCACTCACACACACAGTCACATACACACATACACACACACATGCTCTCACTAGCAGAGAATTCCTAATGAGTGAAGACCTCACAGGGGACACAGAGAAGGAGACAGGCAGAGAGAAAGAAGGGAGGAGTTCAGATGGAGTCAGACAGAGAAAGAGAGAGATAACTGATATATCCCTCTCCGGTTTTCACCACATTTCAAGAATGCATGGCACAGTCTATGCATGAGTGTGTTATAAGTTTGAAGGTGGATGTGTGTTACCACCAAGAGGAGTTAAATGTAAAAAAAAAAATCCTCATCCTACATTCCATTCACACATACATCCATGCACACACACGCATTGAGATGTCACACTGTGCTGCACACGCATGTGCCCAGGGCCGTACTGCTACCTCGCCAAAGAGGGCCTTGGATCCCTAAAGGTTGCCATGGCGTTGCTTGCTCACAAACACATATACAGACACACACACACACTTTTTTTTTTCTGTCTCTCCCTGACACACACACACATGCACCAAAGTAAGGTGTGACTAGATGTCCTAAAGTGAAGTGGATTAAAGTGTCAAAATGACTGGTCGAGCCCGCGTACCTTCTTGCATATACTGTATGTGATTAAGAGTGTGTGTGTGTGTGGGCGCGAGAGTGAGTGTGTGCCTGTGTGATGTGAATGTGAATATGGCCACTGCACTTCCAGATTCTTTACCAAATCTTCTTTCTCGTCGCAGTGAAGGAGGTTTGCTGCCACCATGATGATCCCCATCCTGCATATTCAAACCTCGGCCAGAAAGCGAGACACGCTGATGATGTCAGATGTGTCACGAGGGAGGGGGGATGGCAGCCACTTGGACGTGAGAGGGAATGCAGATTGGTTTAACTGGGATTCTTATCTTTTTTCCTCATGTGCCTTGCATGATGTGCCACAATTCACAGCTGTGTTTTTGCGCTTCTCTGCTCACTTTAATGCTACAGCACACAAACTTCCCCTGGATTGCGAGCACAAAAGTATTCTGCCTCAGCTGCGCATATCTGCGAACAAGGCCTAATGTGGAGAGAAGAATGAACCCCGAGGACCAGAAAAAAAAGGGGGAAGAAAATAAGAGAAAAGGAAATATTTTAAAGACAAGAAATCCTTTCAGCGGATATGTTAAACAGATGTACATTGTTCTTTATTAGGTGTTTCTACTAAGCAGGACATTTTTTACATTATATGGAACGGATACACTGATTGATAAAAACAGAAAAAAGTCATTTGTAGTCATTTGTCAATCTACTTTCATTTATTGGCTGGAAGCAGTTTTAAATTAACTACTCGCCATCGTTTTCTCCAGCCCTTTTTTCGCTCGTTTGTCAAATTACATCAGTCACTATTACCAAAGCAAAAGGCCTGATTGTGTGAAAGAACCTCAGATTAAAAGAAGAGATGAGGGAAGAAAGGAGAGACGAGCCAGGAGAGCCAGACAAGCAGGGTTTTCAAATTAACTATTGGTCAGGGGTCAGATGGACATTTAATCTAACCAATCAGCTTCCTAATTACACAAGTGCTGCCAGAATGGTGTATCCAGTGCATATCTGCCTGTGTGTGTGTGTGTGCGTAGCTGGCTAGCGTTGCGTGTAGAGGTCTTGTTGTAGCAAAATGATCATCTGGCCTCAATATTGGTTCCATGTGTGAACACACACGCATATACACGTCTGCATGCACACACATATGCACATGCGCACGCACATATCTAGCTTGTGGTGAATTGCTCCCACGTTACACCAAAAAAAAGAGGGAGAGAGAGACCAACAAAGAGAAACATACACTGGATGTGCAAGCCACGGCAGAAAAACACTGAGAAATTTTAAAAGAACACACATAAGCACACACGCATACACACATACACACACTTCCAGTAGTGTGTGTGTAAGTTGATTGTAACAGTAATTGATGTAAACGTCTAAATTACAGCTTGGAGCTAAAATAACCACTGTGTTTTACCGTTGCCATGTCGACATGATGAAAAACACCTGGTTGGTTCACTGGCGGGGAGGGTGGAACATCTGTGTCATGGGTTCCCAGCTGAACCAATGAAAAGGCCGCGTGTGTAAGCGACATGTGTCTGAACCAATGAAACGTTTTTTGGAAAAACAAAATATCCCGATAGATGGCATGTTGGGCTTCAGTCAAGCTAATTATACCATATTACATGATAATATGAGATATAAACGAATGCATCATCCAGAAAAAATTGTTGCTTGTTCCTTTTATTTCTGTGCAAATGCATTTCAGATAAAGATTACTGCATAATGATACTTAATCTAGAAGCTAGTGCAAGAGCTATCTCAATAATTTTAATGGTTTTTTCCTTCTTCGGCGCCAGAATGTTGCAGTTTGTCATAAATAGGACAAATAACTGAGTGCCAGCAAAGTAGAAACAATCACAGGAAAGTGTCTTTTAATACTCCGCTGATCCCAGAAGGAGTAATTCCTCATCTTGCTGCCTCCCCTCCTCAGAAAGGTCAAGTACAGGGTCAGCTACCCAGCAGCAGCCATGGAGCAGAAAGGGATTCAATGTCTCGCTCAAGGACACTTCAGCAGGGGGAGTATTTGTCAGGCAGAGGGTTTTGAGCCTGAGCTTTAAGTTGAGGGACATCTGACTAATAACTGCACCGCCCTGCTGCCAGAGAAAAACCACACTGCCAAATCATTGGATTTTAAAGTCAAATTAGTGTACTTTTTTATGACTGATGACTGACTTTACACTTTCTGAAGTGACATGATGTGGTAAAATGTCATGTTTTACCAAGCAGGTTGAGAGGGAATATCTGACTTTATAAGTTTTTTCTGACTGCAGTCGGAATCAATCAGAGAATTCAAAGTACACATGAAAGGAGGATTAACATCCAAACCTGAGCCAAATAAAGTCAAGCAAATAAGCTACTTTTTGATTAGTGTGAGCCAAAAATGCCAAGCTGTCACCTTCCCATTACGCATGTTGTCAGCTGTAATACGTGCGTGTGCGTACGCGTGGCATGTGTGGAATACCCAAAATGGGTCTAAATGTGGTGGAAATGGTGTAATTTGTTTTTCAAGCCAAATGTAATATTCCTAGCAGACAATGAGGCTGCTGTGGACTGTCACACAGCGTAAAGCCACACATGGTTCATAACTGCGACACACACTCGAGGAGATACACACACCCAACACACACATGCCACCAGTATTTCCACAGACGGACACAGAAACGCACACAGGTCAAAATTACAGCGAACAGGTTGTCTGATTATGTTTCTGTTACACTAAACACAGCCTGGATTTTATACACTAGGCACATTACCACACACACACACAGTAATACACACATACACGCGCACACACACACACACATACCCTGCCACACACTTTCTTTCCAGCATGGCTGTGTTTATTTGAGTCTGTGTCCTGATGGGAAATATGACTGCTACACAAACAAACTGAATAGCTCAGAACAGACAACTCTGTCTGCGTGTGTGTATGTGTGTGTGTGTGTGTCTGTGGAGGAGGAGGAGGAGGAGAGAGTGGAAGAGCAGTTTGGTGAATATCAGCATGTCTTCCCTTTTTCCAACATACACACACACTCTGACACACACAAAAATAAAGTGCACCTTGGTAACTTCACATAATAAAGAAAACACTTTTAATATTTTCCATAAGGATCTGTATGTAGGATGCTAACAGCCATGAGCTGAGAATCCACCTTTTTATTAACATTTCAGCACAGATGAACCTTTCATACTGCTGTATTGATGTTCAATGTTTACTGAAGTCAACAGTTAGCTGTTGGTAGTTGGTGTTAAAGGAGTGAGTGGCATACACTGAGCAGCATACTGACACACTGACGCTTGCCTGCTTTGTCACCCTGAGCCAAAAATTCCACATCAACAACTACAGAAATGAAGCAACCAAGGACTCTCAAACATTACCAGCTAGTTCTTACAGCATTATAAAATTTTGAGAATGTCTATTTAATACCAACACATTGCAGAATTAACAATTTTGATTAAGATCCCTTGATTTTGTCACAAAGAAACAGACTTTGTGGGATGTTTTACAGCTGAAAATTTAAAGTATTCAAAGTGCTTGAATACTTTTACATTACTTCAAGCATTTATTTGGCATTTCTGTACAGCAGTTCTGTTTATTAGTTATTGGATGAAAAGACAGTAACATACCTGTTATAATATTGGCGAATCAGAGAGGTCCATAAGTTAGAGTTTCACCGAAAGTTTAATCAGTTCTTTCTTGCCACTTGTAAACAAATCACTTTGTCGAGATATTTGGTTTTTAAAGCACTCTACAAGGGATCATACAAGTAACAAAGGAACAGGGCTACAGAAGAAACTTTAAAAAAGCCCCACAATTGTACATTAAAGACTACTGAAAGTGGTTGTTTGTATGCAAAGGGCCAGGAAATAGAAAGACAACACTTAGAAAACACAGCAGATCAGTTAAGAAACACAATTTCTGAGTTTAATCACTTAAGTTTTCTCTTTTTTTTCCCCCCAAATGCACACACACACACACAAACAAACAGAAACACACTGACTCGAGGCCTAAGCTCCATAATTTCCTGTAGCGGATATAAAGTGATGTGAAATTATCAGCACGGAAAATAAGTTCAATTCATGCTTTAATTTCCTTACAAGGCACTCACACTCACTCTCACACAATCGTGCACAAACAGAATGCAAATTCAGGCGCGTCGCACGTAATTAAGTACACAAGCGGTGGAAAGCACACACACACACACACACACACACAGATGCACATGTACACTGACACGAATGAATCTCTGCCGAAAAAGAGGAGAGAGAGAGGAGGGGGGATAGAACGCAGAGTAATGAGAGCTTTATGGAAATACAGCTGTGTGTGTGTCTGTGTCTTTTAAACATAATTAGCTCCGTTGGGCAGAAATGTAAACGAGAGAAACTTTAATGAAACTCTTCTCTGATCTGCTGAAAGCACACATTCCCGTTTATCTCTCTCACTTCGTCTCTCCATTTTCTCTGTCCATCTCTCGACTCAAATGGAATTGAATGTCACGCATGAGACTTTTAAAACCCCGAAGGTTCACATTTCAGTATTGCATTATGACCACATAAGATGAACACAATTATATTGTGTTTGTAAGGTCACATCCACAATTTCTTCCCCCTGCCTGCTCGCGTCCATTTATCTCCTCCTCTCTGCTGTCCTTGAGGTGGAATTCCCTTTGAAAACACAGTCTGGAATTTATTAGATGGTCTGAATTTTTTGGTCGATTCACATATGTTTGGTAATATTCACATGCGTTCACATATGTTTGGCTCAGAGATGAAGCTTTCCCAGGCCTACTTAACTCGAAAAACCACCATTACTCAAAGTCTGTCTCATTCCATTTATAAACTAAAACATCAACCGAGCTTTTACTTTAATTTCATCTCTAAACCTCATGCGCTTTCTATCCCTGCCTCATGCAGTCAGTCAAAACGTCTTAAAATAAAGTTTTAGGCTGAGATAATGTCCTCAATGCAATAAATTACTACGAAAACAAAAAGCCAATAGCAGGGCAAAGTCTCAACACTGAGCAGCAATTATAGATCAGGCCTTTCAAAGGAAAATATTCTCTCTTATTTTTCAAAGCAAATAGCCTGCCTTTACAGATAATTTGGTTGCATGTGTGTATGTGTGTGTGCATGCTTGAAGGGGTGCTTGTGTGCGCACCTGAAAGCTGTTGTGTGTGTCTGAGGTGTGTATCAATCCTTGTGTATCAGGTGAGTTGTCCTTAGAGGAAAAAAAGGAGAGTATAAGAAAAAAATGAGAAGAAAAGGAGATGAGGGACAGATTTTTGCCAGGGAAAGAAAGAAGAACAAGTGAGGATGAAGGAAACACTTTTGAGTGCAGAACCACACACAGATACAAAGAAAACACACACACACACACACACACACACACACACACACACACGTGTTTTGATAAAATACTTTGGCTTCTTGTTACATCTTTTGTCTCCTTTTAATCCCTCAGTTCCTCCCTGCTAACCGCCTACATCTTTCTAACATTGCTTTTCCTCCTTCAACTCTCCCTCCATCCTTTCCTTCCTTTTGCCATTTACAAAGAGACAATTTGTATTTTGGGCAGATTCACCTTTTATAATTCAGATCCTGCCCTGTTGCGTCAAAGGCCGCATTTAAATTGAGCTGAATGTCTGTGTGTGTGTACTAAGCTATTTCAGATGATCCTTTGCATTAGTGCCTCTCCCTTACCCTGCCCAGAGATGAGTCAATCTCAGCCTGTGAGCCTCAGTGTGTGTGTGTGTGTCTGTGTGTGTGTGCTTGTGGTACAATTTTTTGTGTGTCAGACGTGTCAGTGCATGCCATGGAAACTGACAATAAATATTGTGTAGTGAGAGGAGAGACAGGGAGAGAGATAGCAACAGAGGTTATATTATATTTAAGTAATAAAGTAATAAGTCAAGTTGGGTTTCTTTCGTCTTCTTCTACTTCTTCAAACTCTTGGTCCTTGTTATGTTTTGATGTACTATGACTTAGTTTCAGCAGGAAGTATAGTTTAATTTGAGCTTCAGCCCCTACTGATCCACTGTTTGGTCAACTACAACCATTATTCCAAAACAGTTAAGAAACTGCCTTAAATGTGAAACTGAATATAACCAACATTTTTTTTTTTTTTACAAAAATTGGTTTTATAAGTGTTCCTGAGCTCGAGAACCTTGCTTGTTCCTTGTATCCTCTCTTGTAAATGATGGAGCCTTTCAGAGACTTCTCTTTCTTACCTAACATGACACTGTCACCTGTTACCAATAAACTTGTTTACCTGTAAAATGTTCCAAACAGGTGTTTTTGGAGAATTCCATAACTTTCCAAACTTTATATGCCACTGTTTTGACATGTCTGTCTTGTATTGCTGGCATCAAATTCAGAATATGCACATATTTTCAAAACCTGATAAAACCTGATATTTTTTTTACATTACATTCGATGTCCTCGTACTGCTTTTCATTTGAGTTTAAGCAAAAAGGGATTTGCTTATTATCACTGCTTGACTTATGTTTTACACAGCATCCCAGCTTATGATAATCAGGGTTGCATAATAAACATATGATATGCAGCCAACTTCTGTTTAAACTCACTATTTCCCCTCATGGTAAAACATCATTCAGCTTTTGTCAAATGTTTGGAACAATCCTGGAGAAGAACATACATATAAAGGAAGATTTTTTCCTGCATTAAAGGAATAAGTCAGCAGTTTAGGAAATATGTGTCTTTGCTTTCTATCATGTCTGTGCAGGGTTACAGAACATTGTTAAGTCGGCTGGAATAAAAACCAAAAGCAGAAGAAGACAGCTAACCTGGACATGTCCACAATTAAAAACTTTTTGAGTTCATTCACTCACATGGTCTAACTTGTTTGTTAGATCCATACAAACAGAAATGTAAAAACTGTTGTTACTATTTAAGGAGTTAATGTTAGTTACTATTTCTACTTGAATACAAAAAAAGGAGGACGACTGTAATTTGAGGAGTTAACTATTTTCAAGTACTTTAATCTCCCTCGGCCTCTCTCTATCTTCCTCCCTTCATCTTTGTTTCTCTGACTTTCTCTCTCACGCACTTACTTGCTCACTCTATCTCACTTTCCCCTGCTCTCTCACAGACACACACTGCCCCACCCATGATAATGAGTAAACCTCTTGCTGCCCCACCCTGCCCAGCCTGCCAAGTTACTGCCAACACCTAACACACACACACACACACACACACACACACACCCGCATACACACAAACACACACACGCAATAGACCAACCCACAACGTGTACGAAAATGTCATAGACTGAAACTTACACACTGGTTTGTGCATATACACACCACCAACACCACTCTCACACTTAATAATACCACTTACATAGACTCATGTCAGTACCCTGACACTACGCACACACATGCACACATACACACACGCACGCACACACACAGTCTATTCTGATCTAATGTGATCATAGCCAATAAGCCCTGCGGCACTAGCAAACCACAATCTGTTCCTGCCAGTCCATGACATCACTGTGAAGTGCAATGCATAGTGGGCCACAAAGTGGGATGAGGGGGCTGACTGACAGGTGGTTTCCATGGGAACTGTCAAGTTTGCCTCCCCATTGCCTTAGCAACTGGCAAGTTTCTCAGTGTTGTGAGTTAAAATTTAATTTTCAAAAAAAAAAAGATGAATATAACTTAAGGGAAAAGAAATTATGTAATGGAAACACACACAAACACATAGTCAAAAGCTCATAGAGATATGAGCACACCCAAGCACTTGTACACACATTTTTAGCCAACGCCACTATGCATAAGTGCTTTAAATAAGACTTAGGAATTAAAGGTTTCATCGTTGCAGCTCTCTGCATGAGGTCTAATCCTCACATCTGATTCAAAGGAAGGAGAGATGAAGGCGTATTAATGGAAGCACTTTGACAACTAATGCTCTCAGCAGGTAGCATGCAGGTCTCGCTACAAAGGTCTTCATTCAGAGAGGCAGAGCTACAAGCTAGAATCAGGATGTAAGTGAAAGAGAAGGAAGACACAAGGAAGAAAGTTCGGGGCAAAATGAGAGAAACAATGTGAAACACAGAAATATAAAGAATGAGAAAAGCAAGAGGGGGTTTGTGTTCTCCGCCTCACCCGTAGAAGAGACTGGGACTCCTCTTTAGCAGCTCCTCCTTTCGTCTCCTGACCTCCTCCACCTCCACTCCCTCCTCCTCCTCCTGTGTATTGTTGAGGGGGCATCTGGATCTGTTTCTCCCCTCCCCCTCCACCTGCAGTGGCTCCTCCTGGCCTCACTCCTCCGTACAGCTTGCTATCTCCCAAAAATGACTTGGTGTCTCCCAGGTAAACCATGCCAGGTGAAGCTACGCCCCTTTTCTGCTGCGAGGCCTCGTGATTGGCTGAAACAAATGACAGTGAGAGAGGGGAGGGAAAAAGAGAAGGGCTCCCACCTCCTGGTCCTCTTTCAGGTCCCATTCGCTCCTTGGGCACCCAGAGTAAACCGTGGGCCTGCTCACTTCCTCTTTCTCCCGGTCCTCTTGTCTCCCCAAGAATCCAGCCTTTCTCCCGCTCTCTTTCTTTCTCCTCGCCTCCCTCACTTTTTACCAACCCTCCAACCTCTTCTCTGCCTCCCTCTGCCAACCGTCCCTCCGGTGGTGCTAGGGAGTAGAGAAGGCGAAGATCCCCCTTGCTTTCTTCTTTAATGGCCAAGGTCGAGGGAGCTGAGCAGCCATTGGCTGAGAGTGTTAATGAAGGCGTCAGTGAGGTCGTCAGTGAGGTTGGTAGGGAGGTTGTTGTCGATGAGCTTAATGAGGAAGAGGATTCATGACAGTGGGCAGAGTTAAAATGGTCGAGGAGGGCCGACGAATCAGGAGCCGTGAATTCACAGCGTCGACAGCGGCAACACGCGTGGACACGCCTGCAGAGAGAGAGAGAGCAGTGAGTGAATTATACACATATGAAAATTGGTCTACAATTCAAAAAGTTCAAAAAAATTTGTATTTAAATCCAAGTGATAAGGATTTCACATGCTTATTTTCAAATTAAAACAGGAGAGAAAAGATTAACCATAGGTAACGCTAACGTAAACAGCGTATGTAGATTTTGCC
>JAPZDZ010000008.1:8239173-8253009 GCA_029783805.1 Acanthurus tennentii | reverse complement strand
CTTAGAAACCTGTCACACAGCAACACACATCACATACACAAATTCTCTCTCTCTCTCTCTGTCTCTCTCTCTCTCTCTCTTTCTCTCTCTCTCTCTCACACACACACACACACACACACACACACACTCACTCACACCAGTCAGTTAAACCTGCTGAATGAATTGCTGCCTTGTTCAGCAGTGCGCTAATGGCAGGGAACCTGTCATGGAGATTACCACACACACATACACACGCGTTCAAACACACACGCAGAGGCTCAGCATTAAGCATTCTGGGGCACTTATCCATTAGAGAGGTTGGTTATATTCCCCGGTCTAAGAGTAGGTATTCAACTTAATATTCCAACAGATGAGGTTGTAAATCTACTCTGTTAAGCAGCTGGGGCAGACACCGCTGGAACTCTTTGGACCTCCGCACAGAGCTCGAGCAGCTATACTGGCTAATATAACGGCCACCATTCGACTTACTTGGCATCAGACCACAATGCTATCAAAAATAACAATAAGAACTAAGTTGAACGGTATGTCTATTAACACCAGAGTGCTGTGCTTCAATGCTCTCGACTGCCATAAAATTTCTGAGCCCAAGATCTTTTTTTTCAGCCGATCTAACTCCTGTCAGGGTACAGTAGGTATAGTGTACCTTAGATTAGGGATCTGCAGTAATGCACTGTAGTATGGCTGAAGCATGAGATAGTAAAAAAGAAGTAAAAAATTTTACCATGGACTGGCATCACCACTTTCAGATTTTTAACAGTTATTAACCTGAGTACAACAGTAACAAATATTTGAGAAAAACCAATATTTTACAAGAAGAAACAATATAAACATACATCAAAAAATGCAAAGACTTCGGTCAAGTATTTTTGCTACAGGACGACTGAGTGGAAAGCATTTCTGAGGCAGAATCACATGCCAAACTTAAGCCAATCTTAACTAAACAAAGCACAGACGCCTCCTTATTAAGTCTGCATAGAGATCATCATAGCATTAATCTCATGGTGATTCATTCAGACTTGCATTGCTCTCCCTGTCTCTTTCTTCCAAATCAATTTATTGGTTCCTCTCTAAGCGTTTCCATCAATGTGGTATGCTGCCAGTGCTTTGGAAGCAATTAGTGGTAATAATGTTTTACAAAAGTTTTCTCAGTCACAGCTTTATTTCCTGTGAAGGTATTTGAATCAAATTCTCTGCCGGCGTCCCCTTTTACTTTTTTCCTCTTGTAGTCAAAGACACAGCAGGCCCTTCAATATTCTCATCAATATGGAAGGTTTCATGTTCCATTAGTGACAATTGGCTCTGAGAGGATTCAGGAGTCAAATTCAACTGTGTTTGTTATTTTGTCAAACATATCCGAGGAACTCACAACAGCTGGAGTCAAAAATATCTGATTTTCCGCTGGTCGACTTACTGAGCACTGATGAGTCAAAACCAAATAAGATACTTCTCTGAGATAGAATGCAGAGAAAGAAAAACAACATTGAGTCACCTTATAAAAGGAAAACTTTCTTTCATAAGAGGGAAAAAACTCCATAAAAGTAAATTTAGTATTAAGCATATAAACTATATTAAGTATAATAAACTGCAAGAACTACTATAATTTTTAGTTGCTCTGTTAATCTGTTATTCTTTTAGACATAAGACTAGTCGTGACCCTTAGCTGCGAGTGCTAAAATACAAAACATGCTGGAGCACCTACGACAAGTCAAACTGGCTGCTGTAAAAACTCCTTATGTTTAAATAAAGTAGTGAGTAGTAAGCAAAACCACATATTTTGCCCACTCCATTCTGCCCCCAAGTGCTGCATTAATTCCCATGAATTGCAAAGAACATTTAGCATTTGCAATCATTTCCTCAACATATAACATATTGCTGGACATAAAAAACACTGCAGGTATATATGGAAGTACTCCATCATCATCTCTCCTGTTCTTGTTGGCGATGGTTGTTTCTTCCTGTTTATCTTTGATGACAATTTTGTGCCTACATTGATCCATGAACCGGCACTCCCTTTGCACTGGCGCTGGCAACATAGTCAAACAAACACAGCAGTCTACTGTGAAACTCACTGCCGCATGGTGACTGCCTCACTTGTATTTGGCTTTGAAGGGCACCTGGACCTGGAAAAAAACTACCATTTGGAACTATCTGTCAGCCCCAAGCTACTCTGTTTTTATTGTTCTGGTAAGTTGTTCTGCTGCTGCCAGGCAGCCTGGCTGATTTAGCTGGTTGAGCTGGCTGCTAGCTGCAACACCACTGCTAGCCACTAGCCTGTCAGCTCCCAGCAGCTCTGTCTTTATCGTCTCGGGTAGCGGAGCCCGTGCTGCCGAACTGGCAGCAGCACTATCAGCAACAGCCTGAGCCTCTCCCTGTCTTTGTTGCATTTCCTCGCAGTGGACTCTGGCTCACACAAATCTGCATCGGTACTGACAACATGTTATAAAAAGTGAAGTAATCCATAAATCCACTGTGCATGAATAGCTGGAATTTGGCTGATCTCAAACAAACGCCTATGATGTCAAATGAACAGTGAGGACACAGTGACAGAACATACACAGCAGCCAGTACTGCTGGTAAAAGCATGTCACTCCCATGACTAATATATGGTAAAAGCAAAGTGCTCCTTTAAGCAAAAAAGTTAAGTTTTTGTCAATATAAGCAGCCACATTTGAGCTGACTTGGCAACAAAATCTTTGCCTCAGACAAGGCCGTGACTGCAGGGAGATTTTTCCTTCCAGACATACCAGGAGCAGCACACAGCTGTATAGTTCTCTAGCATATGGATTAAATAAATACAGTCTGCACAGAGCTTGTTAACACTTGTTCACTTGGCTACAACACACTGTTGTAGCCAAACTGAACAAAAAAAACACACACCCACATCTGTGCACACCCAAATGAAGGCACACACGCAAACTGCACACACACACAAACACAAACAGGTAGCTTCACACACAAGCAAAACATTATTAAAGGGTACATTTATGGGTGAATGGGTGTAGTGCGGATTATTGGAAGCAAGTAGTGACACATGCAGATCCAATTGCTCGGGAAAAACTCATGCAATCAGACAACAGATATAGATAAAGGAAAGAGCTTTAGTTCACAATAAGTAGGGTGTGTGTTAGTAATTAACAAATGCAAAAGACTTATGTCTTGTTTCCCTATCCTTGTAAGGACCGTCACAGACATATTGCATTCCTTAACCTAACTTAAACCATCAAGACCGACTGCCTGACTCTAACCCACACCTTAACATAATTCTAACTCCGACTGTTAAACCAAGTTTCAACCCTCTGATATTCCTTGTGAGGACTGCAGCAACGTCCTCACAAAACATAAATGTCCTCAAAACACTGGTTTGATGCTTAAATTAGTCTGCACTGAACAGCAATTCAGGTACTAAACATACAGACAGACAGACACACATGCACACACACAAGTGGAGCGTATTTCTGCGGTGTAATAACACTGAAATACTGAACCGCTAGTTGGGGTCTGGTCTCCCTCTAGCTATGTGGTCAGTTGCAAATCTAATCTGATTAATGGATTTCAACCCCAAACTCTGCTACAAACACAGACAGAGAGGGAGACAAATTGGTAGAAGCTATAAAAGCTAGGTTGGGTCCATTCCCCCTGCTTTGCCTGGTTATCGTTCTTAATCTGATTAATGGATTTTTTTCCCCCGGAAAATGCTGGACTAAAAAAAGCACCTTAGATATCAGCAGTGGAAAATTAACACACAAAGCAGCAAAAACATGCCAGTCAGATTTGGTTGTGTGTCGTTGTCCCTTCAGAAAATGCGCACTGACAAGTTGACGGGAGCAGAAAGTGAATTTCAGAGATGTTTAAGGTACACACAGCTGAGGCCCAAAATCTGGTTTAGCATTTTCCCACAGTTTTATGTGAAGGCAACTTCTCTAAAAATAAGGACAGAGTTTATGTTTTGTTGTAAAATCAAATGCATGAGCTGGTATTTTATTTTTTCATGACTACTTTTACTGTTCACTCACTATGTGTCTGGAAATGAATTGTGTGGTATGTTCAATTTCGCTTGCATTAGTATTGACATCTTATCGAGCCAGCAAAGTAAGCTTTAAGACATACTGTAAGCTTGAGGCTAACACTGGCAACAAGTAACTGCAACATTACAGAGGCTGACTATCAATCACAGAGCTAATCAGAGGCCAAGTTGGGCTGACTGTGCTGAGTGTTAGCACAGTCAGCCCAAGTTGACTGTTCTCTCCAAATATGAGGCAGACTTTGTTCTTATTTGGCTGCCAGATTTGAAAAGGTTTAAGGGCTACAAACTCGGGGCTGAGAATCAGCTCCAGTTAGCAATACTGGGGCTAGCTGTTGGACTTAAGCACCCAGTGGACTTGGAAGAAGAGGCATGCATGTACACAGACCAAGGTAAAGTCATTAATCATGAATTTGGTCTGGGAACTTGACATGCCAAAGTCAAGTCATTAGTGAGCAAAGCATATTTTACTACCTTGAAAAACTACTTAAAATTTAATGAAAAGCTGATCATTAAATCATATTTCTAATATTCACAGAAATAAAATGTGGCATACTGTAACGAACACCTTGTAGTGATGAACATGATGCATCAAGTTTGTTATTATTAAGTAACTTGCAGTAACTCCTGACAGCAGTATAACTATGTTTGCTGTAAACAAATGTCAGGTTTTGGATGCTGGCTAATTAAATATCTGGGTGATCATTCCAAATATAATCAATATATTAGAGACAATACAAACCAAAACAAGATAAGGGTAACTCAAGAATAAGACACACACACACACTGTCACTTTGATTTTTGATTAATTCTGTGCTGTTTGAACAAGTCGATCATTAACAAACCAACAAATTAAGTCATTAATTGTCAGGACAGCTGGTGAAGCCTCCCTTATTCATCTCTGTCTGCATAATTAATAAACCTTTATTTGAATTAATTAGGGGTAACTGTTGCTTGGATTTTGGTGGGCACGGAGAAAAACCTGCCGTGTGCGTGTATGTATGTGTGTGGGAAGGGCAAAGGATTAATGCCCTTTGTACAGCATGATGAATGGGTATGTGTTCCTGTCTCACACACTTACAGAACGAAACACTGACACGAAAACCTTCCTCTGTGTCAATGTGTGGTAACTAAAAGCTAAACATCCTGCTGTAACACTTTGAGAAGATGAGATCATCAGACACACAATGAAGAACGTGTTGACCCATTTTGTGCAAATAGGTCAACAGGTAGCTTATATACACACACCCGAGTTCACACATTTTCTAATGAACCTGGTTCTGACTTTTGGTGTTTATGTTTGAGGAAGAGCCAAGGTGACACGCGGAGGCAGACAGCGAGAGGATGACAGAAAGGAAAGAGAAAGAGATCTACTGACAGACAAGAAGAGGAAAATGCATTGGGGTTCATTGCCTCAGAGAAGTAAAACTCATTTGTGGGGCACTGCACTGCAGAAATAAACTCTTAGTAGTGTGTGTGTGTTTGTGTGTTACTGTGCAGCAGAGTCAAGCTTGCTTGTGGGCCTGACTGAATTGTCTCTACTCAACATTCCACAGTTTTCTAAAACTCTGAAAAAAGTCTGCCAATTCTGACTTGTACAAGCACATCAAAGACAACATATTACCACAACACACACACACACACACACAAACAGACACACAGACACACAAGCATGCATGCTTCCACATGTATGTGTACACAGTTGAAGGCATGCAAACATACACGCTCACATTTGGACACACGCACACTGACAGAGACCACAGCTAAAAGCATCAAACAGCTCAAAGCAATCCACCCTGCTGAATAACATCACCAAGCAAAGCCACCATACCACATAATGAAAAACACACACAAACATACACACATTAAAACATGCATAAACACATACACTCGTGCGCAAAAGGCCTCATGCGTATGTTCCAATTGCCATACACTCAGGCTTGCACTAATCATTTATCTATACAAACACACTGAAATAACAGACATCCATAAAAAAAGAGCATGAACACAGATAAATAGATGAAAAAAGCCAATGGACCTCTCTGCATTTGCTAAGTAAGGGTCAGTTCATGCAAATGACAAACACACACACATACACACCAAAAAACAATTGACTTTCCCACTGTGCCTTGATGGTGTTTTTCATCCAAGATAATTTAAGTTTAATTTAAGAAGATTTCGGGAAATTCTGACACCGCCCCAATATAATTGGAGTGAACAGAATTAAATTTACTGAAAAATGACATTTGCAAAACTTAACAGTCTCTTTCCAGCAATAATATCCCAGTTATTTAGGATAATACAGACAAATCATTGTGGACAGTTTTCACATTTTAAATATTTCCACAAAAACTATTCACAATGAACACTGTCAGCAGAGCAGGAAAAAAACATGACTGTGTGCGAGAAAGAGAAAGGAAACACACAGAGCATGTGTGGTGACACACGTTTCTATGTGTGTGCAGACACTTGTCTATGACTGATGAGTTAAGACAAAAAATGAAGCGGACCTGAACAAATTATCTGTTTATATGAATGTGTGTCTGTGTGTGTGTGTGTTGGTTGCTTGCCTTTTTACAATAGTCCAGAAAAATATGGTGCAGAAAAGTGGGCCATGCTACACATCACTGAGGTGTATTAACAAACACCAACTGCTTGTTGTACTAAAATTTAATGCTCTGACTCTTAAAAATACAGACACACAAAGGAAAAAGATCTTTTACAGCATGAAACTTCCTCATTTTAGATGGACACACATAAATGCAGACAACTGAACAAATACAGTATTTCAGTTGAAGCAATAGAAATTCTTCACAGCTATTATTGTATTGTACCTTTCACCACAAACCACTACAGCTTTATACGCACACTTACATAATAACCTCAACTGTATGTATTCGCATTTCCTGTAGTACAATAAGCTGCGTGTCTCTATAAATGCCTGAAAGTGTGCAGCAACAGCAGACACACTGGCCTGTTCAATTCAAACACTTAAGACATCTTAAACAAATTGACTGTTTTGTGATCTTTAGTACAAATAAAGCTTTACATGCAGTTAACAGGCTCACAGACGTCCAGTTAAACAGGGCCGAAAACGTCCAGTTATACGTCATCATCCCGTAATTACAGGCTCACTTTCACTACCACAAATCTAGCAGATTGGCCTCTGCAATGCTTTTTTGATACACCACTGGTATTTATCAACATTACTAGCACTGTGGAGTAGAAGTTTGCAGTATTTGCAAAATAAAATCAACAGTTATGTCAGAGGTTCAGTTTACAAGGTTCAGCTGGTAACAATTACGTACATATTTTGCTCTCAGTACATTTGATCTTGCCCTTCAAACAACTAACCAAGTTGCCTCAACTAAATTTTACTGAATCTAAGGGACTAATGAGCTCTGTTCATAATGAGGTTAACTGAACCTGGGTGCAACGAGGGACACGTAATTGCTCGTCAATCGCTCTGTAATGTCAAAAACAGTCTTCAGCTTCTCTGAGTGTGGATAATAGTCATACAAACTGTTTTCCGCCCTCACGAGTACAGCAGTTAAACCTGAAGACCACAGCATATGGGGAGCATTTTGAGGCAACACACATAGTCACTTCCTCCAACAGTGATGACTAAGAGCAGTTTTTCATAATACTTCTCAGAATAGCTCTGCATAAACGCCATTTTATCAGCCAGTCATTTAGTCTCAGTAAACCATCTCTTGCAATTTAAGTCAAGGCAATAACGCTGATCTGCTGAGTCCCACAAGCTGGTCCAGCTCTGAGATGACGGTCAAAACCTTTTTCTTTCATCAAATCAAATGACGCCTGTAGTTTTCTGTTTACTTGTTTTTAAAGTTTAAACAAAAAAAAAAACATGACTCACTGTGCTTAAAATCATGCTCTCAAGCACGCCCACACAAAAATGCACACACACGCATGCATAAAAACACACGCACTCACACACCACAAACCTTGCCTATTACAGCTGTAATGCGTTTTTACATAAATGAGAAATTGGGGGTAATTCTACAGGACGAATACAGATGTTTATGAGGTGAAAAGAAAAATATTAACATATACTAATTTGATTGACTGAATGAAGATAAATTAATAATAAGAATGACACTTGATAAACTATGTTAATAATAAATAATCAAATATTTTTAAAAATACACTAAAAGGTGTATGATTACCACTTTAATAATAAAATTTACTGAAACATGCATTCAATTAATATTAACGTTCTTGATAAAAAACTAAAACTTTGCACTTAACAGTATTTTATTTTGTCAAATTATTAATGTTATATCATTCTGGTTACAAAGGTAGTATAAAGTTATAAAGTTAATAACCATAAAACTGAGGAATTATTGTTATGAAAAATATGAATGGATTAAAACATTTGTCCTACCTCTGCTATTCATCAGGTTATAAAAACATCATGGCTGACCCCTGGCCTTGGCATCAGCTCTGTTGAAGCG
Organism: Acanthurus tennentii; assembly: GCA_029783805.1. Lineage (NCBI taxonomy): Eukaryota > Metazoa > Chordata > Actinopteri > Acanthuriformes > Acanthuridae > Acanthurus > Acanthurus tennentii. Next base: position 8,244,513 of record JAPZDZ010000008.1, on the reverse strand, counting down.
ACTCGACTTGACTCGACGCTGTAACAGTCCGTCCACAGTTCGGCTACTGGTCCTCTGTACTCCAACCGAAGCCCAAACTAATATCCCACCATTTCTTTATCAGGTCCACATTAACTCCACACAGGTCCGTGAACGTCAGAGCAGAAACTTTTGCTTCAGAGGAATCTTAAGCTCCAAGTAACATCAGCTACCTTTGGTCCAGGACTGTTGTTCCTCTTATGCTCACCAGCTGGGCAATAGAAGCCTTGAGTTTGATCAAGTGTGCTGTAGATCCGTGAGAGAAGTATTATGCAGGCTCCCCTTTTTTGCAGTCCAGTCTTTTCTTTTTCCTTTTTCTTTTTTTTTTTGGTTCAGGTTTAGGTTCTCAGTCACGGTTGTCAGAGCCCACCATCACCTTAACAACCTGGAAAATGACAGAAGGACAAATAAAGTTAAAAAATGAGAACATTCTGCAGCTTTTACTGGAACCTATTTGAGCCAGTTTTCAGACATTTACCCAATTTCCCATTCACAGAAAACTATTCTGACCAGACTTTAGACATTCAGACTGACTGTTTGATCAAAGGTGCAAAATAGACCAAAATATTTGGTGGCCTGCTGAGACCCCAGCCAGTCAAACTCTTTAATTGTACCAATTTTGTTTTTATCACCATATTTGACAGCTGACAACACTTTCCACATGTGAAGTTTGTTTTAGGGCCCCGGGATAAAGCCAAGCCACTGATAATGTCTTCCACACAAATGTCAAAAAATATGTGCTAAAGACGCAGTGGTGAGAAAACTTTCCCTCAACAAGTTCACTGACTCACAATTACTACAGTACTACAGATTACACTAGATATTATTTGTGGAGCACTGTCTAAAGATACTGATGTGAACTAAACATTTGCTGCAGCAGCCTCACATTGAAAATCTTAACTGATGACTGAAGTACTCACAGAAAATGCAACAGGTCAGTGAGTTTGGCACTTATCACTGCTGTTCATCAGAAAATCCGAAGACAAAACAATGTTCATTTGCTGCATTTTAGACAACCAATCAGTGTGAAAGTAACTCCATGTCCCTCATTGACAGTATCAAGTTTCCTGTTAGAGTGAGCAAGGCACTTTGACTGACACCAAATCTCCCGCCACTGTCTCATCAGTCAACTCCCTTACTTGACACATGAAAAGTGAAATTTGAGTCCTCTGCTGCAACTTTGCTGCTGCCTTGTTATAGGACAGGCCCTTTTATTTAAAAATTATAGCATCTGTCAACTATGTATCGATAAAAAAAGCAAAGCTCAGTGGGGGCAGCGGGCAATTAATGTACTCAGTGTATGATTATCATGGCAAGCAAAATATGTGCCACAGACAAAAGACAACGTTAATCAGAATCCTTCAGCTCAGAAAACTGTCATTTTTGTCTTTAAAGTTTTTTTCTTAAATCTGTGTGCCATCTGCCTGTTAAAAAAGTTTGTAGTAACGAGAATCGCATTCAATCTGCAGCAAAAACTTCTTTTTTTGTGTGTGTTAAGAGAGAAAGGTGGTGCAGTATAATGACAGCTATATATTAAACAAAAACCCTGCTGGTAAAACACAGCATCAGCTAAAAATACTTTGAATAGCACAGTGTGCTGCCAATAAACTGGTGACAAAAAGCCACTAACAATACCACCAGGGATTAATTCAAATTAGAAAAAAATTAAAGGTTGCAGCGGCAATCGGTGGCACCAGCAGACAACTTCCCTCTCTGTCCTTCTCCTTCTCTCCCTTTCTAAAACTATTATTTACTCCATATTAATATTGATTCCTTTATTACTCTGAACAAGCAGTCATCAATGAGCAATTTCCAGGGATTAATAAATAAATCCATTGTCGCTTATTAAATTTCCAGTGGCTGCGACCGTTGACAATTGTATTTTCTTTATTTGGTAATTCTAGTGTTAAATGTCAGACTCTCCAGTTCTCAGTTCCCCCTTTTGTTGCCCCAACCACAAAAATCACCCCACCCTCTCTGTCTGTACCACTCCTCTCTCTCTTTGTGTGCCACCCCTTCTTCTTCTTTCCATCCGTCTTGCCTCTTTCTCCCTCTCACCGCAAATCTAAAACTGAGTCTGTATTTATACAAAGCCAGTTTCCTTGGGTCAGTCTGAGTAGTCGGTGTGTGTGTGTGTGTGTGTGTGTGTGTGTGTGCACGCGCGTGTGTGGGTGTGTGTGTATCAATGGTGGATAAGAGACAAGTCTTCACACATACACACACTCACTTCAGAACAGAGGCTATATTTGGAACCTGTTTCTTGGTTGCTTATAAAGCCACTGGTTCATCTTCTGCACATATTAAACCATATTTCTTAGGAAACAACAGAACTATTAAGTTTAAATTTTCACTAGAAATTGCACTACATCACTTAAAGTTGAAAAATAAGCAAAAGACAGCGAAAGATCTTGAATGAGTGCAAAGAAAAGGCTTTCATTCCCCAGGATACCTGCTCAGGGGTTCACCTGGTTCAGGTCTTGATGACATTCACATGCAGTTTTAACTCTGAGTGGACTATAAAAAAAAAAACAAAAACCTGCCATTTGAGAGCTGGAGTGTGACATTATCAGAAAATGAGATATCTGCTGTTTGAAAAGAAACAAAAGGATTGCTGGCGTGAAAAGTAAAAAGACATTATGAGTCATTACTGAAATTATGAGTCATTTTACGACCCTCCCATCTTAAAACAGTGATGTTTTACAAGATTTTAAGTAGGTACACTTGAGGGGAAACCCATGTTACATTAGAAGTGTCCTTAAAGATAACGTCTGATATTAAATATATCTAGAAAGACAGAAAATAGATAATATACACACTATGAGGGCTGTATGGAACACAGAGGCATATACAAATGTAAAGATCGCACACTCACTGTGACATTTTCACTAGGCAGTAAAATCCTAACTGTGAAATTACAATGAGCACACACACACACACACACACACACAAACACACACACACACGCACGCACATGCTTCCGGTTATTACATGATTGACCACATAATAGCATTAGCCATTAGAGCTGGAAGAAGAGAAAGAATGTTTACTTCAAGAACAAAAGAAAAAAGAATAAACTAGAGGGGGACTTACTGACTGATAGTAGTCGCAACAGGAAAAGAAGAGGGAGAGAAAAGTTTTCTTTTTCTTAAAGAGTGAGTGTGACTCTAAATATTTTCCCTGTGGAACTCTGACTCAGTCGAGCTGCTGCTTACTCATTTACTCGATTCACAGTCTCTCCCTGCCCCTCTGTTTTTCTCCTCATCCTCGTAATTTTTCGTTATTTCTGCGTCATCACTTATCTCATTCTCTCACTGCCGTCTCACACTGTTAACGCTCCCATTTTAACATCTCATGTCCATCAACTCGTGTCAAACAACTTCCTGTCTCACTTTTCCTCCTGCGCCCCCCCATCCGTCTTTCCCATCAATCCATCACTGAGCTCTCTGTGTCATTTTCATATGCTTCTTCTGTCTGTTTTTTTTCCTTTTATACTTCTACTGTCTGTTTTTCCAACTGTCATTGTGGCTGAGACCCCCCCCCCCAAACACACACACACACGCAACTCTCCACATCACCACAGTCGCCTCCTCAGGCGCTCAAGCCTCCCCCCCCCCCAACTCTATGAATGTGTGTGGTCCGGTCCGACTATAGACCGTTACATTGTCCCAGACAGGTTGGACTGCGCCACTAGCCGGCAGACGAGGGTGAGGGTGGGAGGGAGGTGTGGGTGGTGGGGGAGGCGGGGAGAGCGGGGGTTCCTAGGGAATGTTTGTTTTTCTGTTTCCAATTTGGTCCAGCCCGAGGAACTCCACACTCCGCTCTGTCTCAAACACACCATTCATGACGGCCTGACGTACATGATTACACACAAATACCCACTCACTAACTCTCCCCTGCTCGTTGCACACACACACCCACACGCATGCACGCATGTGTCTATGGGCACATGCGTAGCTCTGTGACTGCCAACAAAATACTCACACACACACTCAACACACTCAAACAGACATACTGTATAAGCTCAGAGTGACAACCACTTAAATTCATTTTCAATCTTTTTTTTTTTTTACCATGAAAAACAATCCCCTCTGTTCATCCACATTCTCATCTTTTATTGTTTTTTGATTTGTTTTTGCTAATGTTGTTTCAAGTGACATGGCGGTCAAACTAATTATGCCTGTTCCTTCCTCGTCTTTCAGTGATTTTTCCTCTCTGTCCCTGCAAAAATGATTGTCTTTGAAAGGTCTTTTTGATGTGTCTCATTGCGTTTTTAGATGTTATGTAGACAGAGTTAAGCTCCATGTTCCACCAATTAGAGCACAGAGAGCACATTGTTTCATATTCAGCTCAACTGTTCCATCTGAAATGGATCATTTTGGTCGGATTTGTTGTTTGGCTCACAAATAGACAATGCGGATCTTTGCGTGTACCAACAACACTTTATCTTGTATCAGTGCAAACTAATGGACCGACCGACAGACAAGTAGATAGAAGGGTTTTCCTTTGCTGACGCATGTTGGTTTGTTTTTAAATGTCATGTACACTGAGTTTAGTCCCACATTTCATCAATTACTTACTGGACAGACAGGAAACCGCACAGTGTTTCATGCAAATGCCACATATGAAATTTATATTCATTCAGTTGTTTGAATTGTTTGTCTTTAAAATTCACAGAGCGTGATGTTTAAAAGTTCTGAGAAATATTTAAGACGGACAGAAAATCAGATATCACAAACAGGCAAACGGGATTGGCAGGCAGATTTTTTAAAAAGCTACATAATTATGGGTTTACCTTCAACCAATCACAGCGCAGAAATAAAATATTTAACTGTACAGCAAAGCTCCATCTGAAAATAACAAGATTTCTCTAGTTTATCCCCACATCTGAAAGTTATTGTTGTTTTGGGTGTGCCTACTTTGCCTCTCTTCTAATACACAGTACATTTGCATATATTTATTTTGTCTGAATAATGGCTGAAAGCTCTTTATCAGTTGTTACTGTAATTTAGATTTTAAATGTTAAAAAACAGTGCAGCTAAATTGAAGTTACAGCACAACTATATTTGCCCTGAAAGCACAGACGGCCTGAAAAGTAGGTCTCTTTTTTTTTCGCAGCTGTTGACTCATCACTACTGAAACATGGATTTAACATCAAAAGCTGAATGAGAGGCAAATGAGCAGGCAAACACAACAGGAAAAGGAGATAACATCTGTTCTTCATTTTAACTTTAACTCACACTATGAAATTACCAGGAAACTCAAAAATGTTCCAAAAATTACCTTGAAATTTACAGGAAGAGCTAAAAAAAGGATAAAAAAAAT
>JAPZDZ010000008.1:8216288-8239073 GCA_029783805.1 Acanthurus tennentii | reverse complement strand
TGATAGCTCCCAGTGGAGGACTTGTCAAAAAAACAGACCCAAGTATGAGCAGTTGAGGAGCAGCTGACACGACTGCTGACGTCCGCATCTAAATGGTTTACTGATATATAGACTGTATATAGTGTTTCACTGCTCCTAATGAAATCCTTTTGGTCTGCAAATAAAAAAAATTCTGAGTTTAAATGATGGTTTGGACACAATAAAGAATAAGTTAGTTAATTAGCAGATCAAAGACTTTATCTGCAACAACGTTTTTTAAGCAAAAAGCCCCCAAAAAATCCTCGTTTTCAGCTTTTTTTAATGTGAGGTTTTGCTGCTTTTCTCTTTGAATGGGACATTAAATATTTGGGGGTTTTGGATGGTTTTCAAACAAAACAAACAATCTGAAGAAGAATTGTAAAAGAGATTTTTCACCATTTTCTGACGTGGACCAAATGATGAATCAATTAAGCACGAAAATAATCAGCAGCTTAGTCAATAATAAAAAATAATCCTGCTATTCAGACCTAAATTAAAGCTAATTTGGTAGTTTAAATGCAGCAAAGAACATAATCACATGATTTTTTTTTACATAAAATGAATCTGTGCTGTGCACAACATGTGAAATGATGTAATTTTCTAAATATTCTATCAAATTCACACCTTTTCTACACAGATTTAAGCTGCTTGCCCAAAAACACAGGCAGCTTCTATCTGTGGACCAGTTCAGACAAACAATAGAGCAAAGCACACATTCCTTTATCAATTTAGTTTTGATATATCATTGCAATACATTGTGTTCATACTATAAATACAGGCCAACGATTTTAACATCAATCAGTAACCTTGATCAACCAGATCTCTTTAGCTGTTGAGGTTGAAGCTGAGGGTGTGGTCTGTCTTTGCTTCACAGCAAGCAACGCCCAGAGCTTTCAAGTTTTGCTCTGACACAGATGCGAGAGCATGTTACTGACACACTGTTTACTGACACACTGCCACTTCCCTGTAACAGATATGTTCCTCTTAGTGCCTCTTAGCTCCTATTAAACAATCAGACGAATGGTATCAGCCCACTACTTCCTGCCGAGTTGTGAATTTAAGACTATAATTGGATAAAGCAGTGCTCAAGGGCAAAGAGTTGTTCACAACATGTAAACATGTCAGAGTGCAGCCGTCAGACTCTGACTTATGAATCTTGTTAATTATCTTGACACAATATTTTTGAATATAGTAAATGTCATGGTGAGTGGGGGGACTGACATGCAACAAAGATCCCAAAGTAGACGTGGCAAAACGCGGTGTGCACCTTAGATCACTGTGTATGACATATTACACCCTAGAAAATATATGTTTCATAGATCATTTCTAGAACTATTCAGCCATATCAAAAATTTTAGCAAAACTTATGAGCTTCTGAAAATTCTAAAAATTCATAGAAATAAAATTATTTTAGTTGTCATGAAAACTTCAGAAAATAAACAAAAGATTCACCTTTGAAATAGATGTGTGCACCCTGATTTTCCATTATATTTACTAAAATGAACAGAAAGTTGGAAAAGGAATTTAAAAAATGACTGGAGGATTTAAAAGCTTGTGAACAGGAAAGAAAAAGTTTCTGGTCTTCTGGCCGAAGCAGCAGCAGAAACTGCCACTGGCTTAACTGTTGCTGCTGCTGCTGCTGCTGCTGCTGGGGCTGGTGGAGGAGACAAACCTACCAACCACAGTCGAGGCAGAGTCGCATTTGCCTGGATGGACGGTGTTAACGTCCCGCCTTGATGTACGATAGTAGCAGGGAACCGGGAGCTGCATAAATCAACACGGGACTGTTGATTTTGACCTTGCTCTCCACAGCTAAGACTCTCATACATCAAAAATAATGGAGAACAAACTCTGCTTCAGTGGTAGTTGTAGGCGTAATGGAAGGAACTAGTAGCTGCATAAATCAACATGCTGATTGTTGACGCTTGCCGAGCTGTCTTTCCCCCAAAAATACCGAAAACAAACTGCAGCTCTGCCAGAAACACACACCTTACACACATACATCTCACCAGCCTGTGCTAGTCTGCCAGGCATATCTGATGACACACACCCCTGTATATATGCATATATATGTGTGTGTGTGTGTGTGTGTGTGTGTGTGTGTGTATGTGGTGTGTGTGTGTCATGGTTTTGGGTTGTCTCTGTCTGGGTAAGCTCAAACATTACGTCAGTCACACACACGCAAATCCACAGACAGAAACACTCTAATAGCCTACATCGCGCACGTACTGCTACACACTCGCAACTCAACACAACTTTCTCTGTCATGTAGACACACACGCGCACATACACACACACACACACTTTCCACTTCTGGAGAATCGGACGTTTCCTGTGAGCGGCCGACCCGACGGGAAAAATGTCTGGACAAACTTAAAACGCACACACACGTACACACACACACTGACACACACACACACACAGACACACAACGGAACATTTTCAACCCACAATGTTGACTTTATATTCCTTTCCAGAGCCCTTCTATCTGCACACTGGCCAAGTGAAGCAGCGTTTCCCTGTCGAACACCAACGGGAAGCAAGACCAGGAGGTTCCAGGGCCGCAGTGATGTCAATGCAGAGCTGGATTTCATTCAAAAAACTGGACTTTAATCAAAATTCGAAGCCAAATATGATACTATCACAGTCAGTCACAGTAATTTCTTTCATGCACAGTTTCCACCGCAGTGAAAACATTTTATAATATTTTTTACATCTCAGACAAAGACACTTGTTGTACCTGAGACACACTAACTTTCCTTTATCTGATCTAGTGACTAAATGCCAAAGCATCTTTCACTTTCGCTTTCCTAGGCTGTAGTGAGGGACATTTTCCATATGCATAATTTTCCAAAAAGATAAAGAAACTTATTTGATGAATCATATCAAAAGAAACACCTGCAAGAAATGTATGAAATCTCATGAAAACTCTAATTTTTTGGACTTCTACAAACCCAAGCAATAAATTCACTGATCATTCAGCAGATTTAAAAGGTCATTCAACTGATCATTCAGAGTTATTTAATCATACACTGGCGGTATAACTTTAATCAAAAGTCGTCTAATTTAGCTTTTTGCTCGTTGCTTGTTGGTCAAGTCACCACATACAGAGCGGATAAGTAAATGGAGGAATAATGTACTCTCCCTTGCAACTTTTTTATGTACACCTACAAAATCCAATTGCAAACAAGTTAATCAGCTTTCCAAAGCTTATAATGGCCAGTTTTTGATAACATGGTTTACCAAGGTTGTTGTTTGTGGTGAGGTTGAACTGGACTGCATTTAAGTGAAAAGTGTCTCTAATACTCTTGCCCTCTTATTTTGGTAAACAAGGTGGATAAAACATAATGAAACACCTCTCAATAATTTAATGCAGACAAGTTCAAAACCACTGCAATCTCAATAATAAACATGCAGTTAAATAATAACTCTGAAACAGTGTGAATCAAAACTGAGCATTACCTTTTACAAGGTAAAAAATATGGTTAAGCTGTTGCTGTTGTATTGGACTTTAGTGTACCTAATAAACTGGCCAACGTGTTTACACTATTTAAATGTACAGTCTTCAATGATGAGGTCTGGAGCACACAGCTTTTAAAAAAAGGTGCAGCGGATTATTGCTAAATACCATGCTGAATAGCTCCAGAAGTCATCAGTCCACATCTTGTCTGAGTGTTTCTGTCTTTTTTAACAGTGAATTTTTTCAATTAGATGCCCTAAACATTTGTGTTTCACCTTTTAAACCACTGCTACTAACCCATCTGCACAGATCTGTTACTTATCACTCCACATGCTGTTTCTCTTCACTCTTTTTTTCCCCATAATTCCATCCCTCCCATCTCCTCTGTTTTCATTTATAAAGCTGAGCACTGTCAAAGCTGCCTAGCTCTTAAATATTATTCAGGAAAGACAACACTTTGTGAATTCGCTTCATAACCCTCACATGTAAAGTCTGAGTGAAGTTGTTGCCTTGTGGCTCGATATAACTGGAATACATTCTGAAAAACAAAGCAATAAACACTTGTTTCATCTTATCCCTCAATCCTTCAAGACATGAATCCAAATTTAAAGCTGCTTTGAGTACCAGGCAAGATAAATCCACAGTATTCCCCACTTCACACCTTGCCAAACTAATCCTAAAGAGATTTACATTATTTGAAAACAAAAACATGAAGGAGCGCTTGATTTATCTTATCTCACAACAGACACATCCCCGAAGGTTTTATTAACTCTGGATAAGAGGCATAAAGTGCAGCTCAAGTATGCTAAAGCTCACATTTCTCATGTTTTACACAGGTATGAAAGTTGTAGACGTCCGTGTAACTGAAAGAAGACAATTAAAGGGAGTGGTCGATTTTGGAGATCACAAAAGTTGCTGTCCGACTGTCAAGGCACGTCATCTGTCGTGGTTTTTGAACCTTTCTCCCAACTAATGTAGTTCGGACACTAAACTGACATTTTTATGTGTGAGGGGAATTTAATTTAGCTTGCTCCCTGAGTTGTCTCACAGAGCTAAAGAGCGGGAGGGGGGAAAAAAAGAGAGAGAGAGAGAAAGCAAGAATTTAAGAGAAAAAGATTCTCACAGCTAGGTGAAATCAGCCTCTAAAGAAAAAGCGGGAGGACAACTTGTGTGTGAAGCACTAAAAAGCCCAAAAGCCATGTTGCAGAACAAACGCCATGCCCCCCACTGTGCCTTTCCACCCACCCCAACACACACAACCACACAACCACACTCACACTCACAGCCCGGAGTAAATTTAACTGTCAGCCGTAAAGATTTCTACTATAGCCAGTGATCTTTTGCCCCCTTTTCTCTCCCCACTTTTCCTCCTCCCACTTCTCTGTCTATGCAAATGAGTTCCTCGACTGTCCTTCTGTCCATCCTTCCCTCTTTTTTCTTTATTGTTCTAAACATTTCCTTTTCCCCTCTCTGCTTCTGTCAAACTAACTATTTTTACTGGCTTTCTTCATCCTTTTTTCTTCTCTCCTTTCTCCTTCCTTCTCTCCTTCCATTAATCTTTTTATCCATCCATTAATCTGTCAATCCATCTTTCTGTATCCACAGGCCAACACTGACCAAAGACGCCCCTCTTCATCCCATTTCCCTTATCTTATACCTCCTGCCTCCCAAGAAATGAGAAACTACTCTTTCCTCTTCCCCCTTTTTTCATCCACTCTTCCTTAACCCCCACCCCCTACTAACCACACACACACATACACACTTGTGACTGTGGGCCTCTGACCCCCCCCCCACCTAAAAAAAGTCTCAAAGACCCCCAGATGTGTGCCCCCTGAATTTCCATTTCAAAAAAGAACCACCTCCCTCTCCCCATCATCAATCTATGCATGCATCCACTCCTTCACACACACACACACACACACACTGCAGACACTTCAAAAACACACTGTTACACATTCACACATGCGCACCTATCAGCAGGTCGACTTTTCTACTTTTTTGGGAGACAAAATAAAAAGAAGATGTGCTGACTATGACAAATATCACTTATCAGAGCCTTTTGAGTGCCAGACTGGTGAACACAGTCTATACCAACAGCGGACTTCCCCTTTCAGTGAGGTTTTTTTAAAACATGCTGACCATCAAAATTACTTTCTATCCATAAGAAGGAACATGCTGATTGTAACATAATTCATGAATCTCTGTGGTCTTAAACTGCTGGTTCAGAACCCAAAGGTGAGTCTTGAGGAGATTATCCCTCGAGGCTGTTTTGATTTTGTTCTACAAATTATGTGGCTTTGACGTGCAAAAGTTAGGTTTGACCACAGCCTGGTCGTTGCAATTAGGACTGTGCAATTAATCTAAAAATAACCAGAACCGACAAAAACCAATCGAAGTCAGGTTGGTTCATTCGACCACAGAAATTGAGCTCATTTTACTTGATTTTCCTGCAAGAGAATACCTGTAAGTACTGTTAACTTCTGAGCATTTCAAATAAATACTATGCAGTCACAGTCCATGGTTTTCAGATTATTTTTCAGGTCATCAGTGGGCACAGAGACAATTATTATTATAAATTAATCATCAGTTCTCTTGAATCTGTGATTATTTGGTTGTTCTGTAGAATGTGAAAAAAAACAAAAAACAAAAACCGTTCATCACAGCTTCAAAAAGATGAAGTAAAGCCTTAAAAAGTTTTTTTTATTTCATTTAAAGATGTTCATTTTACAATCATATCAGTCTAACCAGCCCAGCAAATACAAACACGTGATAGTTTGGGGAGGAAATTTTATTTCAAATAACACAATATGTTTAATCGATAAGTTGGGCCCAGATCATTTTCCATTATTGTCTAACTGTTCAGTTCTACACAACCTATTGTTTCAATAATAGAAACTACAGTATACGTGACAACTAATAATATTATTTTCAGGGTATACTGCAATGAAGGATATCCTCTGCAACTACTGTTTTTTAAAACAACTGACCTGCAGAGTTCACCAACCAGCCGTGGCTTACTTGCAACTGTGTCATTCTACATCAATAATGCGCTGCATTATGCATGATACACGCATTACTCTCAAGTTTTTGTAGCAGGACAAGATGCTGCGCCGTCAAATATGCCGATTAGGCACTCTTGACGGCTGTAAGAGAAGATGAATCAGTGCTTCTTTTAAAGTTTATGTGGTTTGAAGCGAAGCCCTGAGGGCATCAGCTCAAACTGTCTGCAGGGCTATAACCTCTAAAGCCCAAAGCTGCTACTGCAGGATTATTTAACAGCATCAGAAAAGCAAGCCCTGCCCCCTCCTGCGGAGAACAGGTGAGGCTGTTAGCTGTATCTAACTACATTTCTCCGGTTCTTTCACAGTTGGGCGAAAATGTCAAGCTGGACCAGAGGCAAGTCGGGAGGGTGTCATATCTCCCTGTGCTTTCTTCCCGCTGTCTCCCTGCTATGGATCAGCCAGAGTGGTATGAATAAAATAACACAACAGGCAAGACTGACCATTCATGAATCACAGTTACTAGATCCCTCGTTTAATTTTTTTTTTTCTACAGTGCAAACAGTCCACACTGCCAGAAGCATGTGCAAAAGATCTGCAGAGGCTTATGTGGCCATTCGCTTTAATGAAAGAAAAAAAAAAAAAAGCACTAGTTAGTCGTTTAAATCATAGTTTTAATTTGACGGGATGCCATAAAAAAGTCTGCCCCTTATTACAGACACACAAATGCACACACACACACTTAAAAACGCTCACATTGACAGACACACACATGCATACACACAGACTGAGGACAAAGACTACTTTGAAAAGTTACTTAGCCACCAGATGTTTTAGCCAGATCCCAGACTACAATACTAATGGGGCTGTACTTGCATGTTTGTGTATGAGCCGCACAGAGAGAGGCAAAAATGAGTCCCCTTCCTCTAATTCCAACAAGCCTACGTGCACTTTCAGAAATGATACAAATCGCCTAATATTTCACATGTGTGCAGATGCACGTTTAAAATTTCAATATTCTAAAATACTATTATAAGACATTATAACTGACAGGTTTAATATTGTGTGTGCTCATACACAAACACACACACACCAATGAAATAAAGTGGTAGTAGCTGGCGATAATGCTATATGACTGCTAGACATGTGATGGAGAAAAGCCATGTTTGCCATAATGGAGGCTGCCACATCAAATCTTGGAAGAAATCTGATTGTGACTGTGAAAGATCACAATGGCAAACAAATGTCAGTGTGTATTTACAATAGGAAAGAAAGTTAATTGCAATCTCAGAGAAAAAGACAATGGTAGAGCGGGATCTAACACACGTGACACTAACTGCCGTCCTTGTCTTGCTGTACACTAAAAATAAGAGAAAAGAAACTCAGAGATAAAGAAACAGAAAGAGTGAAAGAGGCACTTACAGAGAAAAACGAGAGAAAAAAGAGTGTATATGTGTGCGTGCATGTTTTTGGTTTGACTGTTGACAGAACAGACAGTTAACCTTCAGTACAGAAATAAACAATCAGTGAGTCAGTTCAATCATAAGCGAGCAGTGAAAGAGACAGATTTGACCTCAGTAGAGGGAGATAAGTGCTCATAGACTGTTACGATAACTGATAACCATCTATCAACGATACTGATCTGTGTGGAGATGAATGTTCTCCAATACTGCACGCTTGCAATGAGAAGTTGTGCTTTACTGATTTTACAAGATATCCAGAGCAGGAACGCATGCCATATTAATGAAACATAAAAAAAAATACAGAGACTTAAAAGCCCATACAGACAATTAACAACCACATCAAAAACACTCTTAACTGAGATTTGGCTTGAAAGTTATTTTTAAAAAGGTGTTATGATAAGCTGTTCTTTTAACTCTCATCTGGCAAACATAATACAACTTGTTGATAAAATACAGATCTTAAACCCGCAATTGTGTAAAATACTTAATGTTACAGTTACAAAGCGACAGGTGGATGTGTTGATTCACAGTGGTTGATGTTGCTGCGTGCATAAAACCGAAAGGCTTTCCTTCACACATGAATCAACTGTGTCTTTAGTTCATGTTGATGCAACTTTTAACCAAGTTGCTTCCTCAATACAAAAAAAAAAACTCTGCCACTTCAACATGAGAAAAGTCTCACTGAATTAAGCATACAGTACTTGAGGAAAATGGCTCAGCACTCCCTCCATCTGCTTGTTGCACAGGCTTTTTAGCCTCCAACACAAGGCGCTGTGACATAAATCCCATACAAATTCATGCCACTTATGCCACTGTCACATTTTCCGTAGATAATTTTTACTGTCTGTCTGCTGGGTGCTTTGTGAAGACTGTGCTTACGGGAACACTCGAGCAGGGTATACAAAATGTACTCATAATCCCACAAGTTTAAATGCATGTCGCAATCAGCCTCTATAAACTCTTCTCATTATGCTTTAATGTGGGATATACCACAGACATACTGAAACTGTGTAAATGTATGTGCCTGCACCGGGTTTTGAAAGTGAATATATCATTTTCAATAGAAAATCATTATTCCAACGCAAGTCACGCTGTGAATAGGCCTGTCCCCATCATTACATAATAACCTGATCTCAATCATAGCAGCTTAATGCGATCAACATGCAAAATGGTTCGAATGGTTTCCATTCACCTGTATAAAATCAACTGGATGAAACAGAAATGTCAAATTTTCCATCACTTATTTTTTTCCACCATTTGGGGTTTGACTGGTGCTCTGCAATGATGTCATCTTATTGCACCCACTTCTTCTGCTAAAGTTTAACGGTATAACAGTGGAGATTTAGCAGATAAAACTGTTTATCTTCAGGTGCTGACTAATATTGAAAAAGTGGCAGTGGAAGAAAACACATATTACTTTTTCAGTTTTCTTCTGATGATGATCTTCTGAAGTTTTGAACATGGGGATGAGAAACTGGCAAATTTCAGAAATGTTGGGACATTCTGAAGGTGATTTTGGTGTGTTTCCACCAGCTGGTTGAAAACAATCTGTCTGAGATTAGAGAAAAAAGACAGATTCTTTTTTTTTTTTGTTCACATGGGACCATATTTTTTGCTTTATAGTGGCATAAAATGAACTAATAAAGATGATTAAATCTCTAAACACTATTATTTTTTACAACACACAAAGCATATCATGATCATGACAGCCAGAGTTCCAACAAACATAATTACTTAATTATATTGTCTATTTTTTTCTTTTCCTGTCTGCAGCTTGTTTATTTCTCCTAGCCACTTTAAAATGCAAACATTTCTGTTTTATTTCTCAACATAAAAATTAAGGGTTACAAAAACAAATCTGAAACACTCTTGACAATGACATTCTGAATGCAAAGAAAAAGGTTTGTTTTAAGTTTATATTCTGGAAACATATCTCTCCGTAACTGGAAACAGGCAAAGCTTTCTATAACACAGTATGTCTTCTGGCAGGTAAACACAAAACACTAAAAAGAAAAAAACCAAAAACAAATACAAAGTCAAAATAAATGTTTACTGTGATGTTTTATCTTGTTCTTGGCTCTTTTTAAGTCATTTTGAGTTGTTTGTGTTGTTAAACTGAAAACAAATTCGTTTTCTGAAGGCAGCAGAACAAGCTGTAAAATCTATACTGAAACTATCGGTAATATTGCAAAAGAAAGGAGATAACTATATAAGAACAACAAATAACAAACGAAAAAGTCTGCCTACTGTTAATGTACTGACACAAGTATAAATAGTATAAAATAATCACGGATGACAAAAAAAAGTCAAAATGAAAAATGGAGCTGAATACCATGAGGGTCGATGTAACAGCCACAAGTATAAATGATTCACTCCACTAACCGCAACCTCCTCAATCTTGGTCAAAATAGTTATGTAAAGATTAAAAATTTAAAAATGGTCATTTCGAATGCAAAACCAGAAAGATGAAGCTTTTATTGACTACAATCAGAACAAAACTTATGTGCCAACGGACAACATTAATAAAATATACTTTTAACTTTTATACCCCAGAGTGTAAATGTCTGACGGATTTTATTTACAAGTCTCAATAAAAAACACAGAGCAAATAAAAATCAACCAGGGCTTTTTCAAACATTTCTTATTAAAAATCTCTGTGACTTTAACATTTAAAACACATGTACGTTTGTTTTTGTTTTGTTCACACAAATCTGATCATACTCCAGAGACAAAACACACTCTGCCCATTAAGAAAGTTACTGACAACTGTTTTGCAAGACAGGTCCATTTTTCTTCTAATACTCCTAATGTTATTGACAAAACTCTTCAAACCCAACACAAATGCCTGTAGCATCGTTTGGAGAAAGGCAGAAGCTAAAGACGCTCGAAAGGCAGCAGCTCGAAAGGCACACCGAGTTTGTGGAAAATGTGCAACTTCTGTCTGTGTGATTAAGGCAAAGAGTCAAACGTGCAACATATGGAGCGTACGGAAAAACTCCTATTGTGTAGTAAACTCTCATATTGGAAATGGCACTTGATCTGCTCATGATTAAGGACATGAGCACTGATTCATTTTCAATTAGACCTTGATTTATTTGGAAGTTAATTGAACGCAACCTCGGAACAAATCATCCGTTCGTGTTTTACACAAGGTCAAAACTCATATGAACAGTGATTGATAACTGAACGTCTGGGTGCACAGGAAGCATGAGCGTGCCAAGAACAAAGCTGAGTCAAAACAGTCAGAACTCGCAACTCATAACACATCACATGACAGGCCAGCAGGTCTGTCAGACAATTGAGGTTTTCGTTAACTACCTCAGGAGCCAAAGTTTTATTGAGCAGAAGATTAAAAATAGTTTCAAGATCTTTCTGGCTTTATAAAACACAGCATATATCCTGTCAGAATGAATGTCATCTGCTGCATATTTTAGAGATTAAACTGATGCTTATAGACATTACATTACATAAGAAAGCAGGTGGTGGGGTTTGAACATAAACAGCATTGTCTCTATGTCCATAAGACCATACTGGTGTTTGTGTCATCACCCTCTACTGGTATCTGCCTAAATCAAACTCAAACACCATTTTATCAGTCTCGCCTTTACTGTGACAGAAGGATCGTTCACTCTCTCAGATCAAAGGGAGGAAAAATTGTCCCATTTTTAGGATTTGTCTGTCCCAAAAAAAAAACCCTAAAAAAAACAAGGGGAAAAAAGAATCAGTTCACCCTAAACCAAGACCATGTGCTCGTTATCTGAAGCAGGCCGTCTTAAAGACAGACTTAAAAGTCTAAAATAAGACCAAAGACATTAGAGACAAACTCAAGCCTAAACAAGGCTGTACTAACCACAGACGGAGTGGGGATGACATTTTGGGCATTTAGCAGACACTCTTTTCCAGAGCGACTTCCAGTAAATGCATGAGCTCAAATCCCTGTATCACAGACGTTACAAGCAGCTAATATAGAGCGATGAAAGAGCCAAAACAACGTGCCCACACAGTTAAATAAGTTAAAAACAATTGTGTCCTTGGGATATGAGCAAAACAAGAGACTGGGTAATAAAAAAGTGCGAGTTACAGAGTTTTGAGCCAAAAGAGCCAAAAGCCTTGTGAAAAGGTTTGTTCTCTAAATAAACTACTCCATGACAAATGAAGGTTTTCCTTTATCTGAACTGCAAGCATGGTTGAGATAAAAAAAGGCTGATTGCTCTAATAGATGCTATCTTTTCCTGCTAATTTAAAACACTGAGAGCTGAGACAGCTCACAATCCTAAATAAATGCAATGAGAAATTAGAAGTAAATGAGATTTGTGTGTCCACAGGAAGAAAAACACATCGTTTCTTTTCTGATCTTGTATTGTTTAAACAATTTGGTGTCTGTTGCCAAGACTGACTGCAGGAGGTATGGAGATGACCAGATAATGTCAACATTTTTGCTACATTATTAGAGTGAAGCTTATAATACATTTATTCATCAAGAAAGTCACCAAAAAGTCTAAGTGAAACTCAAAGCATTTAAGTTTTTAAAACTGGTGTGACTGGTGCTACCTTAGTCACTCCAGTAGCAACTCACAGTTAAGTTAAATCCTAAACTGTCTCAACAATGCAAAATATTTAGCTCAACTAATTTTAGAGGGCTGTTCTCTCCTCACATGAGAAGGAAATTTTTTTTAACATCCCCACACTCTTTTGATGTGGGCAACAAGTCTGTTAATGGGATTACCTTATTTGCTTAAATGTTAATATGCCATCTACGACCAAAAAACCAGTTCACAGAACAGTAATAATAACACTGGATAATAAGCTGAAATTCATTATGACGAGGTAAAACGGAACATAACACTGTGAGAGAGTACAGGCGTCATTCCCGACCAGAAGGAGAGAGACAGCAGCGAAAGAAAGACTGAAGTTATGACTGACAGGAGCTATAACACCCATTCTCTATTAATGTTTAACAAATAAAATACTTAAGCATGCCACAGATCTTCGACTGCATCATGAAGAAGAGATACAGAAGAAGTCTGGCTTAAGTTTGACAAAACCTGTATTACCTGTAAACATTTACATTTTAATGAGTCATACCTAGCATAGATGAGGTTATTTCTTTTTTAGCAAAAGTTCCTATCGTCCATATTACAATCATTTTCAGTCACTTTGGCTCCTTCTTAAAAATAGCACTATTTTATTTTTTGCTTTTTTTATTCTTCAGACTGCAGGCTTTTTCACCTTTTTAGAAATACACTGATATTACACATTTATACATAACCTTTATAGACAAAAATAACTATTTCTTGCATAACATTTCACAATTATTACGATTATGATCAAAACAAAGCCAAAGAAATATTTCCTCGTTTTAAACATCCTGCCGTCTGGCCTTTTACACTCCATCTCAAACTTTTCCCCCTTGTAATGCAGCACTGCTTTGAAACGACCAAAGAAAAATGCATGGCAGCCCGCAAAATCACTACAGTTGTTCCTCTTGTCTTACAGAACATCAAACCATCAATAAAACACAGGAGATACATTCCAGCTAGTTGAACAGGACGTTTCTGACTTCCCTCACTCCATGTGCGCTCGCTCTCTCTCTCGCTCTCTCTGTCTCTGTCTTTCTCTCTCAAAACTTTCTCTCTTCCCAGTTTCACCGCAGAGACTTCACATATTGCAGCCATATGAGTTAGCCATGGCTGTCTCTATGCGCGCACACACACAGACACACACGCACACAAGCACGCAAGCACACACACACACACACACACACACACAGGAAAAGTGCTGCGCTCTCTCTCACTCTGTCTCACACATACATAGGGGAAAGAGTTTTACAAGCAGAGGTTCTCTTTAGGAAGTCGTCAACTGTTTTGACGTTTAATAGCAGCTACGAACAAGGCTGTAAGATACAATAATATCCAGTGTCTGGAAAGAGGGACATTTTTAAAAGAAACAGACTGATAGATCGCTAAAATTAAATGTTTCTGAACTTGTTAAATGTTTTTTTAAAAAAAGTGTAACAAAGGTATAAAACGTGCAAAACAGCTGTCGATGTGAAATGAACTTAATTGGCCATACAACTATTCAAAGTTAAGAGCGACTGTATGCAAGGCTGGAGTGTGTCCTGTGTGGGAACAAGGGGGAAGCATTCACACACAAGAACAGGACAAAAAGAAAAAAAAAAAAACAGCCTTTCCGAACTAAATTAAAAGTTAAAAAGTCTCGTACAAGCCCTTGAGTTACTTACAAAATGCTTTCGGGTGTGATTATGATTATTAAACTACTGAGTCATTATGATCCTTGTCAGGTAACAAAGACGATTTTAAAAGCAGCTGAAAAACTTGTTAGAAATAGTCACACACACCGAGCTGTACAAGGTCACATCTATTTACTGGATATTAAACTTTTACTACAACAGAAGCATCTATTTTGTATATTTTGTTTTCAGTCAAGAAATAAACAAGCATTTGTCATGATCCTAAAGATCCTAGAAGAAGTGAGTCTTCCACTCTGCCCTTCTGTCAAAAGTTGTGTGCTTAAAGAATCGAAACAAACACTCAGCGTTCACAGCTTCTGAATTGGAGTTGAGATGAAACTGCAAAGCAAACTAGACTTTAAAAGTTGTCCCAGTCATTTTGTCCCTTTTGTATTTTTCCTCAAGTGATCCCGGCAGCTTTATGATTTGAAGACATGCGTGTGTAACCTTTCCCTGCTGTTGTGGGCGACAGTGCAAAACCTGCAAAAGTTATTTTTTACCACTGAACTTTTAAGACAATGCTGGAAGTCAGAATTTTAAAGCGTTTAAGATATGAATTTGAGACTTAATTTAATTTAACTTTTCAAAGCAATTCAAAATCAAATCGGTGTAACATTTTATCAGAATTTCTACTTGACATTGAAATGCCGTAAAGTTAAAGATGCAGACTGACATGCTTTAAATTTAAAGGGCTGTAGCGACCGAGCCAACAAAAGTTTTGCAACTTCACAAGGCAATGAATTAATTAATCACTTAATAAAACACAAACTGTCCCTCTTTTCAAACCGCGGTGAACAAGTGAGGTGTCAGCGTTAAGTCTTGCGGGCCTGCTCTGGTTTTTTAAAAAATTACTGAGGTTATCTGTTGAATAAAAGTCGGTCCACACATAGGCAGCTCTTTGGGGGCCAGATTTGGAGAACTGTGAAGGACTATGTAAAAAGCTTCCTTGCAGTGTGTGCCTCATTGTACTGGCTTCACATACTCTGCTCTCCCCACAGAGTTGTCATGCCTACCCAGCTCCCTTATCTCAAAGGAACATCACAGTTTCTTACAAGGAGGGGGTGGTGTTGGGGGGGGGGGACAACTTTTTCAAAGTTGAGTGAAAATGCAACTCAGGCTTCCCGGCATCACTCATGAAAAAAAAAAAAAGTTTCAACAACAACATCAACCAAAAAAATAAATAAATAAATAAATAAACGCGCCATATTTGAGCTAACAAGTACTTGTTCTTTTAAGTTGATAAGACAGGATGTTTGGGGATGTTTTACGACATCCACCATGCGCTCTCGAGCTTCCTAACAATGAAAGAGGTGCAAAAACAGCGCCATATCGGCTGTAAAGCCCTTGATAAACACAATCTCTTTGATCTAGAGTTGCACTACCTCTCCGCTTTTTAGCCCCCACAAACTGCAAGCATGTTAACTGTGTTCATCTTTCGGCACAAAACTCTTTCTCCCTCTTTCTCTACGACGTGCGTCACTCGGAGGACCAAGGAATCTGAACTTGAGTATCAAGTTTGCAAGTCACAAATACTAATGAAAAAGTTATCAATGAAAATGAGGGAAAAAAGTAACACACAGTAGTTACACAAGAGCTACTTTGAAGTGACAAAATCACCCTGAAACACCGGCTTCCAGCGGCTCAGTCGGGATGCCACTTCTCGTGAAATAATGTCCCAAAAAAAAAAAAAAAAAAATTACAAGAAACAAAACTTACAAAAAACACACACAAACCTACTTGAGGCGACTAAGTCAGTCCACGTCCCCTTGCTGCTGGCTTCAAACTCAGTCTTAAATCAAAGCAGTAGCCGTCCCCAGTAGCCCCCCAATTTGTATTTGTGTAGCGTTTGGGTGTCCTAACCTAAATGTAAATTGCCATGTGAATTCAAAGCGGTGCTGCTCTTTTTCCTCTCTCTCATTCAGCAGATCCCTCTTTCCTTACCGACGCTGCTCAGGCCGTTAGTTACATAAGACGCAAACCGACTGCTGCCCGTCGTAAAACTACTAACGGCTAACAGAGCAATATTTTGTCTCCTAAGCGCACCATTGATAGCCCGGCTCCCCCTTTAAGACGAACAAACCTCATTTTCCCACTTATCCGAGAGCATGCATTTCGCCATCTACAACTCCAACCGTGCACCGCCGATGCGTTTTTTTTTTTTTTTTTTGTCCACCGTTTACAATGTCACTGCACCAACTAGTAGAGAGGGGCACAGTGTATGCATGGTGTGCATTTGTGTGTTGGTAGTGTTTCTTTTGGTGCTGCTTACCTGTTGATCAAAATAAGCATTAGCCTCTTTTCTCTCTCAGTGTGTGTCTCTTTCAGCAGCCTGTTAAGATGGTGGCTGGCTGGCTGGTTGGCTGGCTGGTTCGTCTCTTTGTGGGGTTTTTGTTTGTTGATGATGTCGGACGGGGTGACTGTGTCTTGGCTGTCTCTTTTTTTTCTTTGGTCTGAGAGGGAAAGAGAGATAGTTAAGGCTTCGCGGCAGCACTGATACCGACAGATTAGTGAGTTAGGCTAAGGTTGGCTCTGGTGGTGTAATATTCCGATGTTATAATATGTCATTTAGCCGCCCAGAGCCCGGATTTGCTGGCCACAGCAAACCAAAGCAGAGCAGCTCGTTATCTGTAATTTTTAGTTCAGACTAGTGTTATCGCTTTGCTGTGACAGGACCTCTCTGCCTGTCTCTCTGTAGGCTGTGGGCATTACGTCAGAGGAGGAAGACACAGCAGCTCTATTAATATCAAGAAGCCACCCGAAGACTGACTCTTAAAGTGACACACACTGTAATCTCACTTATTTACACAGTTAATACTAAACCAAATCAACTGCTCACCCAAAATAAAGAACACCGACTCTTAAAGCGGCACACACTCGGAAATCACTTGTTGTGTGTTATCACTAACCCATTCATGATAAAGAACGCGTGCATTTATAGTGACACGCATTATAAAGTGTTTGTGTGTTGATAAACCGGATCAACCGCTCAAATAAAATCGAGAGAATAAACTCGAAGTGACACACCTGTAGTCATAAATGCGCTCTTAATACCAAACCAAATCAGCTGTTTCACTAAAATTGAGGGCACTGACACGTAAATTGACAGCCCTTGCATTTTCGCTTTTTTACACAGTTAATACAAAATGAAATCAACTACTCATCCAAAATAAAGAACCCTGATATTAAACTTACACACAACAAGTGCTACTTTTTTAATTTAAAAAACAATTTAACTACCCCACTAAAATCAAGAACACTTACTTTAAAAGTGACACTTATTGTTATGTGTTTATATGTTAATAAACCAGATAGAGTGCTCAGATAAAATCAAGAGAATAGACATAAAATGCCAGAGTTAATTACTAAACCAAATCAGATATTATCTTGAATTAAGAGAATTGACTCTTAAAGTGACACACACTTGAAATTGTTAATTACTTGTAAACAAACTAAATCAGCTCACTGAAAGAAAAAAAAACACCTACTCTGAAAGTAACACACCCCAAGTAATACCTTTATAGTTATTAAATTAAATCATTACTTTTTTATGTGTTAACAAATTTACATGTTTAGCCTTTAGCCTTAAATGTTAGCCAAACAAATCTGCAAGGCTCATCAATAACTCACTCTGGCAGATGGGTCGATCACTGCAGCTTAATGTGCAACCTACTAATATTTGGTAGTTTGAGGAATCGAGGAGTCCAAAATTAAAAATTGTACAACACAAGTCATGCTGCTGTGATTGGTTGTCTGCAGGTCTGTACAGAGTGACTTAAATGGCTTACAAAACTGTGCAGTGCGTATTAATCAAAACTCTGTTACTGTATTGCCTTATTTGTGCCTCAAGTCTTTTTAATTAAAACTGTTTCACTATAATTTGAGGGCGATTATGACCAGGCCACTATTTTTTTCCTGATTGAAATTGCACCAAGCACCACCCCAACTAGCATGTCGTATAGAGTCACTTCATAAACTGTGGTTCTGATTGGTTTTATGACAGGCTAGCATCATATCGCATTACCTCCACTAACTGCTGATATGCATTTCTCTGCTCTGCAGTCAAAAAGAGCAAACAGTATCACTTTTCCCTAAGTTAATAACATCCATGTGTACACCTGGACACACATGAAATCACAGAGTAAACCAAATGCTCTGATGTAGCATGGGATGCAAACTAATGGAATCAACTTAGCAAAGTATTGCTCTATAGCACCACTAGTGGCCTCAGAATGTAACAGGGTAGCTTTTAGTCCTCAGTACTACAAACTAGTGGAAATAGTATTTGTTCTGTTATTTATATTTTACCCAAATAAAAAAGTTTTTTAAAAAAAATTAAAATAATCTGTTGCAAATAAAACTATTGGAAGCAAAATGTAGAAAAAAGTCACATCTTAAGGTTCGCTGAAGAGTTAAAATTGTTGGAATACATTTGATTACCTAGGATTATATAATAACTAATGCCAGTCTGATGTCAACTTATCTTTGCTTTACACTAAGTTTAGGAATAATAATACAAATATTACACAAAGTGATTCTCAGTGCAAGCTTATATTAATTAATATTTTTTTAAAAAACAGGCAAAGTAGTGTAAGAAAAAGCTAATTATGTGATATTTGAAAATTAACAATTTTCTACCTTTTATTGTACAGCGCATTTGCACTACAGTCTTGGCACTGGTAGAGTGTAAAAAACTCTTTAATTAACCCATAAAATAAGTCATATGCATACATTTTATGACAGTGTTTACAAGCATCTTAAAATGTAAATCGATCTTTTACAGCCTAAAAATACATGGAACTCAAGTTAATCCCTCACAGCAGTTCCAAAGTCATATCTTAAATCAAAACCTTAGGCAATGTAATTTTTTTTTTTAAATGTGTTTAATCTGAACCAAATTTGACATGGTCTCTCCTCTACACTGTAAGATCAGAGGTGCATACATATTAAAAACTCTTATCTGGTATCAGTACCTTTTTTAAACCAGAGGGCAAATGAAACCCGGTCCAGCATGATCAAAATCTCAATCAGTAAATGGATTTATAAAATGATAATTTACCTCACGTTGAGCTGGGAAACTAGAGGTAAAGTAGCAACTCTCTCAATATCAGCTCCGGTCCTCTTTTATATTGTCCTGATTTGATGTTTTCCTGGTCAAAATGGGAGACAAACTACAGAACTTCTAGTCAAATATTATATATTTTAATAAATGCTTTATTCAAGCCATCTTATAGATGTTTAGTGTGGGTGGGTCAAATGGAAACCGAGCAATATAAAGACAAGATGAATGTTAGTGAATTAGAAATGTTCTCGTGTGATTTAGTATTGTGTATTTACTCAGGCCTATTTAATGGTGGCCATAATGAAAAAATAATCAAAGAATAGGTTACAGGAATGTTGTGGGGGGACTGGATGACATAAATAATGACTATACCCTTGTTAGCTCAGTATGAGAACCAGGCTGTTGGCTAAGTCTTTCACCCTTTCCTTCACAGTCCTTTTCCCATCGCCCCACAGGAAGGAAACCACTGTGAACTTTTTAGTTTCTTTTTCAAACACTGCCCTTCAAAAGCCAAAGGTAAGATTTTTTTTGCTAACAAAGGCAATACTGCAGCCTCCAGGCATACACACTGCTGGATCCACCAGCCTCTGAGTGGTGCAGGCTTTGGATGGACCACAGAGAAAAAGTCACATTGAAGAAATAATACACCTGCCACAAGCCACAGTCTGGCACATAAACCTCCCACTGATTTCACTTTGAATTTTAAATTTTTTGCTCTTCTTTATTATTTCTTTCAGTTCTTTCTTCAAGATGGTGATTTTGTATCTGTGTCACACTGTGTCCTCTTCTCATTTGCCTCTAATATCGCCCTGTTGATACAGAAAATCATTTGTTTCCCGCGCACAATATGGGGTATGTAATATACATCATAGTGCAGCAATGTTTCCTGTGATGACCTGTGTGAGACCAGCCGGATTGTTTATTCGCCACAGACAATGTCTGTCTTGTTTGGTTGTTACTTTAGAATTTCAGAACTTTTTCAATCTATTTTTTGTCTTGTGTTGTTCCCATCATCACAGTGTTATTTTGCCAGATGTGACAATTCAGTGTTTGCACCATCTCTAATATTCATTAAGTGGCTAACAACTTATTTTGTAGCAGCAGAACAAACACTTAGGCTCTGCATGAGTTTTAAAATCCCGAGGCTGTCAAAAAATATTAACAACTAAAGCGTTATTTTTAAATAAAATCTTTAAAAAATGTTTTTTTAAATGTCTGAATATGTTTCATTTAAAAAAAAGGCTGGTTGAAGTCCTTGAAACATGATTTATCTATAAAATGTTGTGTAGTACACAGATTTGTAGTAAAGAGACGAAAACAAGTACTGTCCCTTGAGACTCACCTCATGAAATTATATTCAGCATGTGCAGCAACAATAAAAAATGCATATATTTTGCTAAAAACAGGGTCATGTAAAAAAATCAATTGCCTTGCTGTCTGAAAAACAAACAAAGAGAATCCTCTACAGTCTTCAATCAATTCAATTTTCATCTTCATTGCCGAGCTTTAGATGCAGCTGACCTTAATCAGAGAATACAAAAAAGGACAATGAATAAGTGTGTATATACACAACAACCCAGTAATCAGCAATATGTATAATCCCTGTGAGAACAAGAGCTTTTCAGTCGGCATATAGAGAGAACTGCATTTCTTTATTTCGTAAGCATTAAACACTTTTTGTTCCTCAAGTTTGTACACAAACCTCCGAACTGAGTGAGGGCTTGAGAAACAGTTTATACAAAAACACACAACCCGTCTGTAGAAAACACAGGAAGTATGTGAAAGTGTCGATGGAGGTTTATTGATTTATAAGCAGCAGTTGGTAGTTGGATTCGACAGTCTGAAAACAAAACAATGTATTCAGTAGAAAGAGCCGAATGTAGAATATCTTCCTCCCTGCTGCTGTTATCTTCAAAACCAAGAAAATCTGCAGGGAGTTTAAGTTTCCCAATCAGTTTCATAAACTAAAAGAGGGAACAGACAGTTAAACTCCATTTTCACAGAAGAAGTATTACCTCTGGAACTTTAACAGTGTGTAATAATTGCAGAAGTCATCTGTGATCTTACTCCTTTGATTAATTGCCATGTCCAAAATTTGTCAAGTAAAAATTCCACCCAAATTGGCAACCATATGTTTCCAAACACAGAGATCTAGTGTTAATACTGGTCTCAGACAAAATGACACACAGTGATATTTTTGCAAGGTTTTTTCATTTTAATCTTTTTTTCTGTAAATTTACTGGTTTAAAAAATATGGAAGATGAATAAAAAAATTAAAAATGAGAGTTCTGACAGCGTTTGGGTCCTGATTGCTCTTATTCTTCAGGAAGCGGATGTTATACAGAGCCTTGACATAATAGGATAATGTCAGCAAAATCAACTAAAATGCAGACTTTGCAGGTCCTGTGCAAATATACTCTATGAAACAGAGATGAGGGTGATTTTTCTGAATTACATGAGGTCCCATGACATTACTAGTAGCATTAAAAAATAGTGTTTTAAATATAAATTTAATGCATACAGTGTTATTTTGTTATATATTTTTAAAATTGTGATTCTGTTCATAGAACACAAGTGAAACTTAAACTAAACCACAGTGACACTGGCAGACTTGAATATTGTCCCCCAGTGTTTAATGGTCCAGTGTGACTGTCCTTTGAAATTTTATATTTGATGCTCCTTTGGGCCTATTTAGACCAAATCAGGCGCTGCACCAAAAACGCAAGTCCTCCCATCCAAAACACAGCCCCCTGTGCCAATAAAGTTGAAGCAGAGTCAACTTTTGGAGGAACACAACCTGATGTCACGCTACAGCAGCCGATGCAGCTGAGCTTAACAATCCTGGAGTATACAAGGGAGAACCAGGACTTGATTTGCCTTTGCAACCAGGCGACACTCCCACACCTCTGCAAAAACCTGCAGTGATCGTCACAATGATACAGTCTGCATGAGCATTTTAAGTGTTTCATTTGATATTTCATAAATTTAAATGGAGAGAAAGACATAGGCTACCGCACAGAATGATACTGGACATAACAGTGTCAGTGTGAGTCAGCTCTCAGGTGTTTAAAGACCTACTATGACCTTCTCTGGATTAAATAATAAACACCTCTCAAGCATTATATGTAATGGAAGATGCTTTTTGGTCATAGTGCTCAAGGGCCTGTGTCCACATTGCAATTCACTCAGGCAGAAAAACCTGGCAGAATGCTGAGGAGAGCCTGGATGAAGCTCTTGTGTGAAAGAAAAAAAATGCTGTTTATGGGTTTGTTTCATTATGTTAATAGAGGGCCGACAACACAGCTGACAACAAGCTTACAACACTCACTCGCAACATTCAGTGTCTGACTGGTGTGCTTCTAAAAATTGTCTTTTGGATAGTTTCTATCTGACATATCAAAAAGCTAAGGTTAGAGCTCTCTTCATTTCCATTGTGACCTGATATGACTTGTAACCAAGAAAAGAGCAACAAAACACAAGTGCCTTTCAGAAATATTTGGAGACTCTATCTATCTATCTATCTATCTATCTATCTA
>JAPZDZ010000008.1:8178157-8195437 GCA_029783805.1 Acanthurus tennentii | reverse complement strand
CTTTCCTTCTCTTCGGTGTACTACAGTTACAGTTTTATTATATCTGCTGGCAATAAAATGTAGAGTTGAGTTCAACTTTTTATTGATCATAGTTTAGCTTTAGTTTTTATGCCATTTTATATCTTTTATGAGTAACAAATAAGGAAAAAGGGGGCTGTCAAGTGCTAAACTGACTTCTGGTGAAGATGTCTATGCTGTTAAGGTTCTTTCTTAGTCTATCTGTATGTGCGTCACACTGTGTGCTTACTGCTAAGCCTGACATAAAAGAAGGGGTTTTAAAATTCCCTATTTTGAGTGCAAATTTTTTCCTGGTTTCTTTATAAGTGTTCAACTTTTGACCTCCTGTTTAAAGGATCTTCTCTTTCTTCCATCAACTAAAAATACAACTTCAGCTTCCTCAATATATTTCTGAAAAGCTATTTGATGTAGATTGAAAAAAATACTTTTTGATCACCAAGTGATGTCAAAGCAAACCCTTTCAAAGACTTTTCATACCTACGAGCATCCAGAAAGGCCGGGAATAAGTCATTCAAAATAATGGCTTCTTCATTTTGGAACACAAAATCATTTAGTTCAATAGAGTGCAGAGGTCCTCTAAGGCCTAATTATCCCAGCGGTAGCCATTACTTCCACATTCACAGATACAAGCTCCCTAAACAGACCTGCCTCTTTAGAAAGTTTGAAAGCCCCCCTGTTACTTCAGTGGCTGCTGAGCTGCTGGCTTTGATTAGCAACACTTGTAAGCTCCTGTTCATAAATTACGGTCATTTTGTGCAAAGAGAGAGCTAGTAAAATATTACTGATGGCACCTTAAACATCAGCCACCGGCAATTATTAGCATGCTCGTAGCATAAATCCCATTAGTGCACTGTGGCATCATTTAGCATTTTTTACTTCAGCTAAACTGAGAGAGTGTGTAGCACATCAAGAGTGAGTTAGGCGGAGGCAGGGATGAGGAAGTAATGACAGAAATAGATGTGCGTGTTTGGGTGTGTGTGTCCTGTCAACTTAAATTAATTTAGTCCTTTCAGATACATAACAGCAGTTTGTTAAGCAGGTATCTATTTGTGTGTTTTTCTGTTTGGGTGTGTGTGTGTGTGTGTGCACATAAACCGCTCAAAGAGAGTAATTTATCAGACAGCATCTTGTTGCAGTGTGTTTTTTTTTTAATCTTCCAGAGATTCTGTTATCGTTGGAATTATGAGAGCCCACCGCAGGACAAATATCTGATTAACGATTTGTGCGTGCGTGAGTCTGTGTATGTGCGTGTTTGCATGTGTGTGTCACTATAAATCATATCTGATTATGATGATCAGGCAGGCAGAGGAATGAGCGATGGGAAGGAGTGAGGGAGGAAGACAAAAATGAAAGAGAGGAACACGCACACACATACACACATGCAGACAGAAAGACAGAAAACTGGATGGAGGGAGGATGGAGGAAAAACTGAGAGTAGTAGATGGATGGTGATGCTGAGGTCATAATTCATACCAACAAATCTCCAGCACTCAACTGAAAAATGATGACGCTTCACTAACATTAAGTTACTAATCACTCATCTGTGTTGAGTGTGTGTGTATTTGCATGTATTTGCTTTGAGAGACTTAACACACATTAGACTGCTAATAAGTCACTCTGTGTGTTTGTTTGTGTATGTGAGGCATTTGCGTCATGGACAAATCATGCAAAGTTGTTATTTTGCATGTGTGTATATTTGTGCATGCAAATGTGCTCTTTCTTGCACCCGCATGCCAAATATTTTTTCATCAGCATGCAGTTTTTACAGTATGATAAACAAACTGCACATGCTGCACAATGCTTAATGTGTGTAGCTGCAAATCTTTGATAAATGAGTACATAGAAATGCATGTGTGAAGCACAATACATTTGCTATAATATTTGTAGAAATGAAAGTCAGAAGAATCTCACAAAGGTGCACTTCTGCATTTTCTATTATCCAAGCTGCAGAAACTATCAATCTAGACAAATAGAAAAGTGATATTGAAGCGTTTCATCTTCCAAACGCAAATCATTAGAAATTTTGCCATTCAGGGTTAGCAAGGTTGTGAATATTCCACATGTGCATGAAATGGAATATGGCATTTTACAATTAAAGTTGTAATCGCCAAACTTAAACTGGATGATGCATATTTAAAGAACCAACCAGCTGGGTTTCTCATGCAGAAACCTGGAAGGTACCAGCTTTAGTGTTCTACTTGTATCATCATCGAGACATCCAGATTCAAACTTGTGTTTATGTTGTTATCTAATAGTTTTTCATGATTTTTTTTGATTCAACAAATAACTCAAAGCCAGCATTCTTCAGCTACGCTCAACTGCTGCTTTTCTTATCCAGAGCTCAGTACTGGCCAATAACTTACAAAATGACAAACACCTGCTTCAAAGGTTATCACTTACACTCGTGTGTTTAAGATATTTTATGTGTTTTTTACATATGTTAATGTAACATGAGAATTTGAAGAACTTTAAACCATAAGAAGCACATACTTGTATGCAAGTTGGAGTAATAGGCTCTCAAGTGACATAGATGGCATATTTGTTGCTAATTGCTAATCAGTCATTACATTTATAGAAAGATCGGGTTTATGAGGTTAAAAAAGATGAATTAAGTATGTTAAGTATGCAGCAGTCTGTAAGTTGTCTTCTAAATGCAGGATTAAACACTGTGTATTATAAAACATCATTTAAAACCATGAAAAAGATTAAGTTACCAAAAAATGTGGAGTCAAGACTTTTGGTTTTAGGTCTGTGTGTTTAGTTTCTCTGGTCAAATGGAAGTGATGTCCTTGAGCAAGATGCTGAAGGCTAAAAGCCTTAGGGGAGCTGTTGTGTAGGCGACCCTATGGTTTGACCTTCCTTGTGTGGAGACATGTGAAAAGATGAATTTGTCCTTCGGGGTTCGATAGTTAAAATAAAAAAGAATGTGAGCAAGGCCGTCTGTGGACAAAACACAGAACCCAAAGTAGCTGTAAAACACTGTGTGAAGTGTTGCCATTAATGCATGTTGAAACAGATATCGGAACCTCATGTGAGTGTGTGATTCTTGTGTGTTTTGGTTTGTGTGTATGTGCAGTGGTCAAAGAAGTGTTTTGCTCTTTTACTTAAATACAAGTTGCAGCATCACAGTGTAAAAAGTACTACAAAGTTAACAAGGAAAATCTTATATTCAAAGCTTTGCTTAAGTGAAAGTATAAAAGGATTTGCAACAAAAGTACTGAAAGAATTATAGCACAGGGTACTTAGCAGGTCAAGATGGGACTAATTTTAACAACCATTCTTTAAAAGGTTACCACTTTGCAGTTCAGCCTTAACAATACAAAATCTTAGAGACTTTTTGGATGTTTTCTGAGTAAAACTTCCATCTGAAAAGTAACTTAAGCTGGCAGAATAATGTAGCGCAGAAAAAGTACAAGTTTTTCTATGAAATACTGAGGAGAAAGTATCCAGTAATACCAGTTCACAAAAAATGTACTTAAGTACAGCTCTTGAGTACTATTTGTTAATTCCAACATGTGTTAGTGTGTGTGTGTGTGTGTGTGGTTGTGCGCGTGAGTTTCAGTGTGTGTAGGCCTGCATCTGTTTGTGATCTCTGTGTGTGTGCAGTCTATATGTATGCAGTGTGGGTTGTTGACAGTTGCTGATCAGTAACCTGTATGTTGATTGCAGGCTAATAGTCTGTGAAAGAGATGTTGAAAGTGTGTATATGTTGATTGCAAGGTGTGTCTGTGTGTGTGTGTGTGTGTGTGTGTGTGTGTGTGTGTCTGTATGTCTGTGTGTTAGTGTGTGGGTGTGTTAGTGTGCGTGTGCGTGTCTCCTGATTGCAGAGTAATGCAGATCAGATGAAGCAAGAAATCGGCTTTTTGGCTCCATCAATCATTTCTCGGTCCTTCTCTCTCTCTTTTCTTTCTCTCCGGCTCACTCATTCTTTTTGAGTTTCACTGTCTTTGTCCTTTCTTTTTCTCTGTCATTCTCTCATCATCACCCTTTTATCTCTCTCACACACGCTTTACGAATTCACCATTGAACCATTGAATTTTTCACACAACAATGTTACGCCTGACAGATACAGGTGACATTTTCCACTTTTATATTTTCCCCAAGAGCAAAATATCAAGGGTACACTAACACAGGTCTTTAATTTATATTCAAAGCTAAAACAAAGACAGATTGGAGTCATTAAGATGACATTTGATTGATCTCAGTGCTCAGTTTTTGGCCAAATGTAGTTTCCTAAAATAGTAAGTTGTACTCAGTCAACTGTTTTACACTAAAAGGTATTTTTGCTACTAAACAGAAAAATTCCATCCATCCATTTTCTATACCGCTTATCCTCTGCAGGGTCGCGGAACAGAAAAATTATTTGGGGTAATTTTAAATTTTTGATATAAAAGTATGACTTTGTACACTTATTTTCACTCTGCATTTGCTCGGTGGATGTTTACAAATAAAACAGTGATTCTGAACAGTTGGAAACATCACTGTTTTTTTTGCGATAAAAATGTAAACAGCCATGAAGAGGCATGAGAGACATAACTGTTGAAAGAGCGGGCCTTTTTTAACACAACTGGTTATTAAAAAAAATGCAATTAATCATTTGAAGTTGCACTTCACACGCACCAAAGCAAGGTGTCATCTCCAACATCTCTACCAGCCACTTATTCAACTGCTTCTGAAGTGCTTGATAAAAAATATGTTGAGTGGATGACTCAAAATTTCACAGTTAAATATGTTCGTTTGTTTGGTTTCACTCAGGATTTTGATTAATCTGACTCAAAGTTTGGAATCATTTCAAGCTCTTAACCAGAAAAGTCTGCAATTCTTCAGCCTGGGACTGACACCATTACCATTTTAAGCTTTCTTTGATTAGAGCTTTCTCTGATATACTCACACACCCTACTCATGAAAAGTTATTTTAGGCCTTAAATGCTGTTACTTGTGCCACTGATAATCATGCCAACCAAATAATACTGACTAGTAGAGAAAAAAAACAAGCTATGTGATCCAGTAGCAAATAAGTAAACAAAGATTAATAGACTACCTTAGATAACTGACTTGTTGTTTGTAATCACATTAAACTTTGGCATCATCAGAAGTTAGTTAGCTCTGTTCTGCAGCTCTCAGATCTTTAAGCTATTATCTTTAGGCAGCTGCTGAAAGTTAAAGATATGATTGCCTATAAGTATTTGTTTTAAGCAAACACACAGACTTCTTTCGAAGTCCTTAAAAGTCACTTTATGTGTTGTCTTTTCAGTATTCAGTATAAGTCAGTAAATGGATTCTTTTGTATTCATCCAGAGTTATTTAAAAGGGATTAGTCATTTGCTGTGGTCTAAATCGATAGAGAGAAAGAGAAGGGGTCAAACAGAGAATCAGAGAGTGACTGAAAAAACAAACCTAAGCGTGTGCATGTGTGTGTGTTTGTTTGTGTGTGTCTGAGGCTATGTGAAGGAGTCAAACACATACATACAGACATGCACTCTGCACACCTACAGATGCTCATACACATAGACAAACGTTCATCTATAAACATGTCCACGTACCAGATGAAGAAGAAACAGGTGCGCTTCACCTTCACTTCAGATCAGCAGACTGTATAATCCCATTTTCTTGGTCTGATGGGATTATATGATCTGATATGAATAACTTGTTGATCTTGAACCCTTTCTGCTTCTTGTGTTTGCGTAACTGCTGCCTGCAGATTGTAGCATGAGATGCCCTCAAAAAGAAAAGATTCTAATGGGTCATCTGCTCTAGTGACTTCTTTACGACAAGATGCTTTAGCAGATTTGTCAGCTCGCCCTTCTAAATAAAACAACCACAAAATAATTAAGAGATGAGGTTTTATTGAAGTCAAGCCTTTTCTTTCCAAAATGTCTTTTGATGAGACAAATAAACTTGTTGCTCATATGCTTAACACACATTTTAGATTGTAATCCAAACTTGAAACATCAAAATCAACAACACAAAAAGGGTAACAAAGGACAGAAACTAAAAAAGTGTCTTTTTGTTTGTCGTTTTAGGTGTGAATGTTATAGCAATGGATGAGTCAAATAAGCACAGAGCTCACAGGACTTTCAACAGAGGCACCAGTATTCGTAATCTGTAAGTTAATTTACGAATCATTTTTAATTTTTTTTAAGGCAGAGTCACACATTTGCAAATTAGCATTGGCCTGTATTAATTTTTCCTTTGTTTTTTTCTATGTGAGCCAGAGAAGTCAAATAAAACACTCTCCTCTGGGGACAAAACAAATTTGCATCATGGGAGATTTGAACTTCATTGAGCTTTGACCTATAAAGTCGCATTTGCAACAGAAAAGATTAATGTTGCTGAAACAGACTACAAATTGGCAAACTGACTTCCATGTGTGTCACATCCTGCACTGCTCTTAAGCTAAAAACATGACAAAACAAACAAGTGTTCTCAAGGGTTTTCAGTCAAAATAATTTTCCTTTAAACTTTTTATTTTGAATTCTATAAAATAAATCAAACTGTGTGATGTTTTGTGTGTGATCACTCGACTTATTTTTACTATTTAGTGTCTTAAATTATTGGGCTGGGGACGACATTTTTTATTTCTATGTATTTTGTGGGGTATGTGCATGTATCATGAGATGATGCCAACACAGTTACCCAATAAGGCTTTTCTGCATCTAACTGCGTCATATGGCTTTAACCCACTTTATTCTGAAGATACCAGTACTAAAATAACATTGTCTGATAATGCTCAACCCTAACTCATACACCCACACACATATATAGGAAGAAAGATTCACACAAACACAGACACAGACACACACACAAAGATACACACAGTACAGATAAGGGCAGCGTAATGGAAGATAAACAAAGAAAGAGCGGAAGACGAATAATTAGAAACATGGATGTTTGGTATTTGTGATGATGATATGATGATATATGAGTCCCGCTGCCTGCTGGCCTTTCCCGAAAGTTCTCAGAGGTCATTACGGAAAACTCTAGAACATTCCGCTGTGTTCTGATGGGATTCCCAGATCTGCCAGTGTAGCTGTCAATTATATCCAGATTTTCAACTTTACTGGGGCCTCAACGCCACATCAATACTGCAATACCATCCCTTCATCTATCTCTGTCGCGCTCGCTCCGTCCCGTTTGCCTGTCCCTCCTCCCTTCTTTCCACACTGGCACAATAGCAAGAACAATGCCAGGGTGCCACCACATCAAACACCAACAAAATAGAGAGAGAGAGGGAGTCAGAGGGACAGATGAAGAGGGAGACGGAGAATTACAGTGTGGGTCGAAATGTGATTGTGCATCAAAGCTAAACTGAGGGGAAAAAACTTCCTCTTAAACTGATTATATATCCATGAGAAGAAAACCACAATGTCTCTCTCTAGTAGTGTTGCTCTTTCTCTCTCTCTCTCTCTCTCTCTCTTTCTGTCTTTGTGTGTCTTATGGTGCCAACTGTCTACACGCTACCAGTGTCTACTTTTACACATTGCTATCAAAGCCATTTCTGTGGATCAATTCCAGCTTTCCGTACGCTTTTTTCACTTGCATTTTTCTTTGTTCGGCAGCACTCCTCATTTGACAAACTGACAACATACCAAAAGCAATGAAAAGCCTCAGATCATGCCTCTGAGTGGGACGATTAGCAGTTTTAAAGGGTTATTTCTCCCTAAACCAGACTTGACATATTTTCCCTCTGATCTCTGACATCTTCTCTGTGGATATCAGCAGTGTCAGTTTTTTGGAATAAGAACATCAGAATTGTTGGCAGAACAATGAATTTTAATTCTGTGTCGTGGAAAGGTTTAAACAGTTGTGTTTCATCTACAAAGTTGTTCTTCTATTAGCAGCCCTCACTCATGGAGATGCTCGCAACTAATGTTTGAGATAATATTCAGGAATAAAGCTGCTGACTTACTTTTCGCTAAAAGAGATATTGTGGCAGTTTTTACATTTTTACATTTTATTTTGGCAGTGTAAAATCTTTTATGTAGTATACACTGTATTATGTGAGAAGAGAAAACATTACATGGCCATTCTGTCATAACAAGATTTCATCTCTGCTGATATTGATTAGTGGTACGACGCTGATATATACACACATGCATGCCTGCACAGCATAAGCAAAACTGTAATATGATACATAGCATCGAAGAGGGATAATGGGTCCATAGACTAAACCAAATATAAGCTCTGAGAGAGTGCTGTTCTATCAGGAAGTCAATAATTTTCTATACCCCATTTATGTACGATTAGAAATTTTGAAAAAAATAAAAAAGTAATTTGATTACCTGCATTTAGCTGTATTTAGCTATCTCTATCTTGCAACTTTGTAACCAAAAAATAGAACATGTCTCTGCCATCATTATGAAAAAGTAGCTACACTGGGTTTCTCCTCTGATACTCCTAGTCTACATGTAACCCAACAACTTGATGAGACTGGTTCCTTGGGTACAAGATGTTTTAAACCCCTGATTGTCTGTTTGGGAGACTGTCATTGGTAAACTGCAGTTCTAAGGTGAAAATGCATTTATCTGGCACTTACTGCTTATTTACTCATTATATGTAAGTTTGCATATAAAAAAACAACCATATGAATTCATTAACAGGATGTAAAAACTTGATTTTGGAGGCAGAGGAGAGGATCTGTAAAGTAGTCGTCATGAAACAGTTTAATATGTGTATGTAAAACTGCTAAAATCATTTTCTTGTTCAGAGGTCCGTCACTTGCTTTGTGTATATGCGTGTGCATTTGTGTGTTTGTCTTTAGTTAAAAATCCATCAATTGCTTTTAAGTGCTGAGTGCCTCATTTTTCACATTGTGGGAGAGAGAGAGAACTGAGCTGAATGCGTAGCTGTGAAATACGTGTTTGCGGTGTCGAAAATGTGGGAAAAGTCAGTTTTTCTGCTTCACTCCTTAAACTTCTGGTCACATTTAAAATTGGAGTCAAAGTTGCAATTGGACCAAAAGAAAAACGAAGTTTAAGATAAATTTTAAAAGAATCAAACATCTTATTTTCACACTGCAAATAATTTAACTCACTCTATTCTCAATGTTTTAAAAATATTTTATGAAAAAAAAATTCAAACCTACACCCAGAGTAACAGTACAGAGTATCTGAGATAGTCAGTGGCTGTCTATTGTCCCTATTAAATGAACAAATACATAAAATAAAACTACCTGACATAGTGCTGCAGAGGCTATATTTTCCATAAACTATACTTTAAAACTGATAAAATCACCATTTAGTTTAAACCACAACACTCTGACCACATGCGCACACACATATACATGCATTGCACCCTGAGGCGGTGTCCTTGACTCTGAGGACTGCTAAACTCACTTAAGTGTTGGTGCATCTTGACATTTTAGACAGGACATTTACAAACAACCAGTGACCAATCAGATCTCCCAGTGGACGACAGGTTGATATGTGACCAGGACCAGAGGTTCTCCCAACTCCTGTCCCTGTTGTCAACTAGAGATGTGATGAGAATATGATCAACTGAGTTCAACTCTGCCGCAGCTGTGATGTTCGGCAAAACTCCCCCAAAGGCCGTAAATACATCACAATGCTTTATTACTGTTCTCACCAATTATTTGAAATACTTGCCTCAGTTGTTTCTTGTAAGTCCTGTTTCACTGATGTAATCTGGTTTAATAAAATACACATTTCATGATGCGCTAATAGATTCACTCAAACACACACAAACAGACACACACAAGCATAATACCTCAGTTTAGTTTTGATAATTATCGTTATGGATTAATGCATACAAAGTGAAACAAGTGAGTATAGACAGATTCACCCTACACCAAATAATTTTGCATAAACATGTCACAACAATAATGTTTAGACAACAGTTTAAACATGGAAAGAAAGGGAGGAGGGTTGAAAATAAGGGGATAAGAGGACACAACAGTGTTCATGCCTAAATAATTATACAACAATTAGGTTTAATCTATAACATGCACACATGCATGAAAAAATTGATTTTCTCAAATCCATAAAAACAAAAATCCTACATTTTTGCACGTTTGCAGGCCAGAGACACAAAGTTGTTCAGTCGCTGTCTTTTTTTCACAAATACACAGAGAGACACACACACACAAAGACATGCTTTTGTCTATAAACCGCGCTCATCCATCATCTTAGCTAATGTCACATGTGTAAACTCTCTATGACGACACATGAAGTTAATTTATCGTTTCTCCCCAGTGTGTGTGTTTAATGTAGTGTATTCTCTTCTCTGTTTTTTTCCCATCTCTCTATCTTCATCTTGGCTGCATCTGTCTATTTTTATGACATCAGTGTTTTCATAATTGTGAGTTAAAGCAAAGATAGAATGGTTTGTTTGATGTGTTTTACTTGTTTGTGTCTTCATTCCTTTGCGTATTGGGATTCCTATGTGTGTTCTTGTGTCATATTTATAAAGGATATGAATGAATCTTAATGTAATTGTAACAAGGATGTTTTTATACAAGCAAATCCAAAATTACAACAGTTTAATATCCAGGACAAATTGTCTGTCTGTTAACACCAGACTTGTACTGCAAAGGAAACGAAAAAAGATCAAAAAGTCCAAAAAAAAAAAAAAAAAAAAAGTAATTCATGCAAAGTGAACAACAACTGAAACAAACTGGGGGACAACATATGCATTTAATTCAGCCTGATTATTTTTTATTTGCCTTTGTGGATCCTTCGCCAAGAGCAATGACTCTTGTTTATCTTCATGAAATTTAAAGAAAAGAAATCCGTCGTGGAAAAATGGAATTCGGCAGTCTTGTATGTTATAACTTTCTTTGAGCATTTCTTTAGCTTTTGATAGTAAGACATTATCTTTCATTGTGTTAAAAATTGAAACGGAGAATGATGCTGCCCAGGCAAGTCCAGGTTGATTATATTAAGATTAATCAACTCTAAAACCTGCAAACATGTATTCATTTAATGTCCTGTATATTCCTTCATTTTACCTTGTTATAAAATGATTAAGACCTTGTGTGAGAACATTCTGACTCTTAACCAGGATTCCTCATTGTAAGAACAATGAGACTGTTTCAAATTGAGATTCAGAGTTTGGAAATAACAGCTTTGGTTTATGATGAGAAAAAAAAACTATATAATATTTCTGTTACATCTTTTTAGTCGCCTTGTACTCTGCGTTTTCTTTCTTTATAATAGGCTCCTTTTTTCCTTGTTTCTGTCAGCCTTCCCACTCACTCACCTCTTGTGTATTTGTAATTATCCTTTATTCAAATGTTTTTTAACAATGTACATTGTTTAGACAGGACATCACAGGATAAAAACACACTACAGGAGAGCTATTTCTTTTTTACACCGAGGATGAGCTTGTGCATACACATTGTGTATAAACAGTATTTATTGTATGAAGTGCCGAGTGGATCACTTCATCTTTCCCCCTACTTAAAACTTTCTCCCTCTTTCCTCTCATCCCTATCCTTCTTCTTTTCCCCTTCTTTCCAATAACCCACCCAAATGCTATCATCCTCTATATTGTTCAGAGGCTGTGACACTTATATGCAGACTGGATTTGCCATTGTGAGTGTTGTATTGTGTGTGTGTGTGTGAGAGAGAGAGAGAAAGAGGGAGAAAAAGAGGGAGAGAAAAGGGGGATGATGATGATGAATAAGGCTCAGGAGAGGGGGGAGAGAATTACCTCTGAGCATGAGGGAGTGAAATATAGACGGAGGGAAAGACAGAGAAAAAGAGACATTGAAGCCGGGAAAGGAATGATAACATGAATGGAGACAAGTAAGAGGGGAAAATGAAATAGGAGGGATTGAAAGGGAGGTAAAATCAGGTAGGAATGGGGTGAGGGAAAAGAGTGACGGAGAAGAGAGAGAGGGAAGGAAAAGTACTCCAGTCTGAGGTGTGAGCAGTTTCACGATTCCCATCTTGTCTTGGATGGTGAGAGAGAGAAGGACGGAAAGAGAGATGGATAAGCTATAATCGCATTTTCTGTGGCGTGTGCACGTTTCATGAATCCCATGTTGCCTTTTGGCTCTGGGCAACAAATTGAGGGTAAAACTAGCAGCAGAGATGAGGAATGAAAAATTTAAGATAATATTCAGAGCAGTTCCCCATGGAAACCTATTCTGATTCGCAGCATATGCAAGTGGAGAGAAGGAGGGTGAGTGAGTGAAACACTGGAGAGGAGTGAGGCGTGGATAGATGGAGAGAGGAAGACAAAGTGGGGGGAAGGAAAACAAGGAGAGAGGACAAAGACAATGAAAATAAAAAAAGCGCAAAGTACTTGGAACAAAAAAAAACATAGCAGTGCATATAATATATCACCTGTAGCAGAGTCGGGACGATTTTCTGCTAAAAACATTTCATAGATGAGTGCAGAAACATGATGACCGATTCATTACCTGGTGAGTCCACTGGAATGTTTGACCTCTCAAACAGATCGTAATTATCGGCGACCGCACGTTCGTTGGCGTCGCAATCACGATCCCCACGCGATTCTTCGCAAACTCATATGGGCTGAATTCTCCTCTGTATCCAAATAAAATGAGTGAAATGTTTGCCAGGAAGGAAACAAAATGGCTGCCTCGAAAATGGATCCAGATGGAGTTGTGACATCAAACCCAATATGGTAAGGGACAAGATTCCCAACTTGAGGGGTTTGTGGGAACGCCGGCCAGGTCTGCATTAGACCATAAAGAGTCCCAAAAGTCTCTCCTCTTCTCATAAATTATTCCTGTGCAGGAGGCAGTTTAGGTTGTGCTGTATTCTGTGCTGATGTCAAGTCAGCCTTTCACACCAAAACTTTCGCACTTATCGACTTCTCTTATTCATAGTTGTACAGCGAGTGTTCTTCGGTTTGTTTGGGTATCCCATTCACAAGTTAATTCATGTAAACACCTCATCTTTGCTATAGACATCTGGATAAGCTCCTATCCTGTCTTTGAGGGGAAGTTAAAAACAAACTATAATACTGTGGCATGTAAGTCTGACTCACTGGATGTATACTGTGGGTAGAGGCGCACCACTGGGCAACTTTTTTAGTCAGCATACTCCGTCCATTTTTTATGGGTTACTATCTTGATATGGCACCATAGCTGCATCCTAGTCTTTGTGCCGCCCAAAACGATCCTGGTCGGTTTAAATTATTTCAAGCAAGTCCTCTTCCCCTGTAGCAAAAGGATAAAGCTAGACCTTTCTCCAGTGCTATGACAATATTGCTGGCTATGGAAGACCAATGGCATGTGAACACTTAAGCCAAACATCACAACAGCAAAATAAGAGGACATGTAATTTATATTTCATTTGTTTTTAGATGTATTAGCTGTCTGATCTACCTCAGATGTAGAGTAACTATCTGTAAACAGGATCACAGTAATATGGGTACTGTCTACACAGAAACCACTGACATGCCAAGGAGTAGAAATATGAGTTCCGAAAGTAATAACAACGGCTACTGAACACCAACTAGTTAGTGAAATGATGATCTATAACGAAACAGCCTGATGGATCCGAACAGAGGAGCAAGTCTGACAAATCTAGAAAGGCTTCTATAAAACCAGGAGCCAGACA
Organism: Acanthurus tennentii; assembly: GCA_029783805.1. Classification (NCBI taxonomy): domain Eukaryota; kingdom Metazoa; phylum Chordata; class Actinopteri; order Acanthuriformes; family Acanthuridae; genus Acanthurus; species Acanthurus tennentii. The sequence goes on along the minus strand of JAPZDZ010000008.1, from coordinate 8,181,866 downwards.
GAGAGAAAAAGGTTTTCAAATTGATCAGCAAAAAGAAGAATTGCTTGGTTGCTACTAGCCAAAAGAGGAGAGTGTTGATGTGATAAAACATGGGACACAAACTCTGAATGTCTCCATAAACCAGATCTCTGAATGCTTCTCTTTATTTCTGTATAAGTTTGGAACAAATCATGCTTTCCCGTTCAGTGTCTGGTTTTGTTCTTAAAGAAAAGAAGTAAAAAAAGCAAAGAAATATAACTTCTGGAAGTTAAATCTGATCATCTAACACAATTTCTTTCTCTTGTGCTCTTCCAGAAACCTATTAAAAATTCTTTTCAGTCATGCAGGAGTAAATAAACTCTTAAAACTCAGTGGTGAGTACATCCAGGAAAACAAAACTGCTTCTCAGGGATTAGAACTCCTCTTAACTCCCACCATTACTAGATAGGATGGTGGTCGTCTGATGTTTTGAAGTCATGTTATGCAAGATGCTGCATGTTTTCCATCCACATTTCTCAGCTCCAGCACAGAGCAGAAACACAAAGGCGAGAAGCTCTCGAAAGAAAGCCAGCCAAAACCTCAAAGTTGCTTCTGCTCTGACCTTTAGTCCCGTGTGTCTACCCATGAGTGACGTGGACTGCCATCACAGAACTGCTGGCTCATGATAGGATCCTAGAGCCGCTGAGTCATCACATTATGTGGATCATTTACTGCTAACAATATTCTTTATAGCCCAATTATGACTATGCATTTTCTATTCTCCTTTTCTCCTTTCTGTTTCCTTCCCTGTCTCTCTCTTTTCTCCAGAGAATAATGATTGCCGTTCTGTTCTTTCTCCCTAAATAAGAATTCTAATAAAAATCTATGGTGTCGATAACAAGGATTTATGTCGAGCATTGATGGGCACATGCACGTGGTATTTTAGTTTATGCACTGACATTTTTGGCCTCCCACTGACCTACAGATGAAAGACCCATACAAAGACGCAAACTTATACACAGGCATGAATTGATAGCATTACCAGATCATTCTGGTCACTTCGGAGCTGTACACAATGACATATTGTCACATCACAAAACTGGTTTGTCAAACTTGTAAGTAAATACTTGTGTTCACCTGACAAAAGTGTGTTAAATATTTACTTGTCTTTACTTGTCCTTTAGGTCTGTTTTGTTCTCTGACAACTTTTTAGCAGAAATCAATAAGCTAGTTACCAACTAGCTGCTTACTTGGTTTACAGTGGATTATCAGGGCTTTTTACTGAAACTAGCTGCCTGTGGAAACAAACCTAATAAAGACCATGAGAACGAATTAAAACAGTTGAGTTCCAGCAAATAAAACCAAGTTAGGGAGTGCTCTAAACGTGGCAGGAGAACTGGGAGGAGTGTATCACTGCTTGTTGGTTTTGGCTTTCTATGAGCGCGGTCTTGGAACTTTTTGATCACAGTACATTGTCACTCCTCTGACAGTTATAGTTATCAAATTTTCTTTATTAAATGAATGTTTGCTTATCTGTTTGTCAGTGTAAAGCACTGATAATGGATCTGTCCTCTGTATCAGCACAGATAGAGATCTGAGTGAAACTGACTTTATTCATTCTGTAACATAACAACATTATCTTGTTAACAACATAACATAGTTACTGAGGGAAACAGAGAGAGAGTGTGTGCGTATAAAAGCTTTGTGGGTTGCTGGCTTAAAGATCAGACCATGAGCTTGTGACACTCTGGATTTGAATTTACATCAGCACTTTTGTCATATGCCCTGTTGTCTCTAGCTGTCTTTTGTAAACAATAATTATTAACTTCTTTCATGAAGAAACACTTTAATCTAATTAGAACTGTCTGGCACACATTTGCTGCCTCTGTTGACTCAGTTTTGATTTCCTGTGACCACACAAAGTCTTAAGACCATCATGTCTAGACTAAAAAAGTTTGTCCTCACCACTGTGTGGAAGGTTGGTAAATGTGGCAACATCCTTCAGACCAAAACTGTTTCTGGGCTGAGACTGTTTCAATAAATACACTAAATGTCTCCTCACCAAATCATGACTCAACCTTGTAATCTAGAGATTAACTCTTATGTCGACATTACAGCTGCGACTGAAAAGCTCTGCACCTAAATAAGCTATACACCATTTGAATGAAGTGTTTGCAAAATATTACTCCGCTGGGGTTTGAGTGCTCGGATGATGAAGCAATAACTTTTTAATTTAGTGGCTGCTGTACATTTTGGAGATAATGAATGATGTACTGTGGGTGATTAATATTTACTATTGCGAAATGGATCCCTTCAGCTTTTGCCAAGACCGACTGTGATTTAAATGCAAGTAACTGTCATTCTTATTATTTTCTGGTAGCTGAACAGGGAAAATAATTAATAGCTCAGCCATTTTATGCCAAAATTATAGACACCTACTTATTGTTCTTCATATACAGTAGATAAAAAGCGTTTCATTGTATATCTTTTCTTGTTTTATTAGTGTAATTTAGTCGAAATCCTTTAGCTGTCCTTCTTCTGTGGTCACAGATTGTAACTCTAATTAGAAAAAAATAATGGAGGGGAAAGAAAGGGAAATTGAAGACTTTCATGAGGCACCATAAAAATGGAAAAAGAAGTGCCATTTTCTGATGGCATTTTTTGTTCATGTCGCATTAGCAGCAGAAACCCAATATTCCAGCCTTTCCTCCTTTTCTCTAGAGGGTTAAGAGGTTCGCAGAAAAGCATGATTGGAGAATACAGACATGAGGAGAGAGACATGATAGAAAAATGGGGAAAAGCAAGCGAAAAAGGGAGAGGCTTCCAAAATTTAGAAAGCCCAGAGGTAAAAACTGCTGAATATTACCTCAGTTCTACTTATTATATTCTGGTCATGGTTTATTGATTTTCACAGCATACAGCAAATCACAATTAAATAAAATAAATGCAGCAGTTATTACTGTATTAAATCAACAGCACAAAGCATGAACGTACGTTATACACTACATAATGCTAATCTTTTCACAAAGTTAGATTAAAATTGGGAGTTTCTTTAATAACTATTTTATGCAAATGCTTGTTAAATGTCCTTATTCAACCAGTAAGCAAGAGGCAAAAAGGAGATCAAAATAAAAAAATAGTAAATAGTAAATGGCTGAAATATACCATTTCCACATGTTAATATTGTCATCAATATTTTTCCTTTCCCTTTTGGAAAAAACTTGTCTGACTCATTATTGGCCAAAACATATATAATGATGCTTCAAGACAACATCCTCCCTAACCATTCAATGACCAGAGCAGATCTGAGGTTCAGTGAAAAAATAATCTCAAAATTGAATGGTAAATCTATTGCGAAACAAAAGACAGATTCACAAAGTTAATACAAATTTTTACAGCCTATCTGTAAATGAATTAAAACATGCAAGTTGAGAACTATTTAAAAGCAATTTTTCGAACAGTAGCATTTAATTTAAACCTTTAAAACAGTGTCCAAATATCCTTTTGTTCATAAAAATACCTTTATATCTACAGCAGAATCTAGGTACTTGTGTCAGCCAACACAATAGTTGGCTTTCTTCGGGTCTCTCAAAACAAGCTAACAGTGAGTGTGAACTTGTACATGGAGGCAAGACAGTGACAGATGGATAGCTCAGGTCTGCATGAGCAGCTGAGGCCACCTCTGCTATCCAGACTACTGCACTGGCTGCAGGGCATGAAGGGAGTTCACTTTACCTTTTTTATTTAAAGC
>JAPZDZ010000008.1:8160396-8171131 GCA_029783805.1 Acanthurus tennentii | reverse complement strand
TTTCTATTTTTATGTTTTCTATTTCATGTAACTTGAGCTCTGTTTTTTGGATTGATAAAACATCTTTTAAGTTAAACTTTCTTTCTTTAAGATTTCAATAGCTGCTTACAATGCTAAAATACAACTTCTTTTGCTATGCAAGAGCTGCAAATTGTTTTATCTTTTAATTTTTGTTTAATAGCATAAACAATAAATGTATTAATGATAATATAACAGGATTTTTTTTTGCTGATTAACTTTTACATAACTTATTTTAGGTCTTATAAAAAAGTAAATTAAAGGACAAATTTGGAAAGAAAAAGTAAAACATTCTAAAAAGTTTTGTGAGAGTTGGAAAAGCTTTTGGTTTAGAAAATCTATTATCTGTCCATCCTTCTTTTAACCCCCCATCCCTCATCAATTCACCATCCGTAGTTCAAAGTATGACTGAGGAGAGAAAAAGAGAGAAATAGAGATTTTTTCCTTCGTTTCACAGTAAAAGCCCTCCGAACAAAAAACTGACTGTACAGGTCATTAAGTTAAACCACGCGCACACACACACTCACACACACAAAATTTGGGCCAGACCAGTTACCGCTCGTTAGTTGAGGTAATGTTTATATAGCATTATGCCACCACACACACACACACAGACTCACACACACACATACAAATGGTTATACATGGCTTAAACATGGGTACCAGAAAGAAAGAAAGAAAGAAAGAGAGAGAGACAGAAGGAGAGAGGGAAAAAAGAGGGAAGATCGAGAAAGACGCAGACAGGGAGAGAGAGAGAGAGCGAGAGATGTAAAGTTATATTTGAGTCAGATGTAATAGCTATAATTATATTGGCGATATGGAAGGCCTGAGTCTGGGTCTGCTGAATATGTGTGTGTGTGTGTGTGTAAGTCTGCAATTGAACAAAGGGCCGCTTGTGTCAGGGGCCTGCTCACAGCAGCTCTTACCGTAATGATATTCCAACGCTTGCTATGTGTGTGTGTGTGTGTGTGTGTGTGTGTTGTGTGTGTGTGTTTTGTGTTGTGTGCGTGTGTGTGTGTGTGTGTGTGTATTTGTATGATGTTGAGTCTAGAGGGGAAATGACTACCATGCCGTGCCAGACCCCCCACCCCCACCATACTCACTGACACGCCCCACACTCAAGTCTCTCTAACACACACACACGCACATCTATACATACACACTCACACACACACACAGGGGATTAGTTGTACCTGCATAACATAGTTTGATATTTATGTATGAGGGGAAAAAGGATAGGGGTGGTCATATACAGACTGATTAGGTGTGTGTGCATGTGTGTGTGTGCAAAAGAAAGACTCACAAGATTTTCTGCCTTCTCTGACTTCTGTCATCTGTCTTTCTTTACGGCTACGTCTTTCTCTTCCTTCTCCTCTTTTATCTTGGTCTTTCTGTCTCTGTCTCGTCATCTCTTCCTCTCCCCCTCCCGTCCTGTTGGTTTGGTGAGTTTAGTCTGCGTATCTTTTACTTCCAATTTAGAAACAAAAATAACAGCTCTGCACAAAGAGAGAAAGAACGCGCAAGTGTGTGTGCGTGGGTGTGACATCATCAGGTGTGTGTGTGTGTGTGATTCAGATACATTTTCCACAGAGCTCTCCTAGATTGGGCGGGTCCATGCAGTAGACAAGGTAGCATGCCAGCTGCTTTCTTAAACATACTCGCGGATTTCCTGTTATTCTGTTCTCAGACACACGATGCCCATCGGGGTGTGAAAAGGCATGAAGCCCGTCAGCTATCGTATGATTAGCCTCTAGGGGCAATGGCCATTGTTTTAGAGCTTATAACCATGCAGATTTTTCTCCCCTCCCCAAAAAAGGCAACAAAAAGAAAAATCATCACTAGATGATGCCTGATAAATTCTAAAAGCAGGTGAGACTTTTTGTCCAGCCTCTTACTTTCTAAATCTTTTAAACTGGAAAACATGTTAAACAAAAATACAATAACACCATGACAGTAGCATTTTTACTTTACTTTAAACATGTCTGAAAGGAACTTTAATGTATGTTGTTTTATTAGTTTTCTTTACACATAAAAATATTTTTTCTCACTTTCTTAATTTTGTATAACTAGCATTCTTTTCAGTGTTCCTATTTCACATAGCTTCATATTATGTTTCCATTTCATAATTTTTTATTTATTTCACAATGCACACTAATCATAATTTATCTCCATGCTGCTCATATATTTTAAAGGCCCATAATGTGTGTCTTTTTTATATTTTCTAGCAGTTGTTTACCTAATTCTTTCTAGTGCTAAAATTGTCGGCTGCATTGTTCTAGAACCTCCCATTTACAACTCACTTTAATCCAGAATGTCACTCCAAACCCCAAGGATTTTTTTGTGCTGAAACAGCCAGAAAAGTTAGTGGTGAAATCTCATCGCCAGCAGAAAATCCATATTCATTAACATAAATGCTGTAAATAAAGAGAGAGGAGAGCTTGATGTGGGTTCAGATAACATCAGACATAAAAGAGAGACACAGAGCTAGAAAAAGATTTAGGACTGCATATCAAAAAAGACAAAAAAATACAGAGATTGAAGGATAGAAGGGATTGCAGGGAAAAAGCTAATTTATAGAATGCAGTAAGGGAAAAGAAGAACAGAGACTCTAGTGTGGTCGATCCATTTTGACTCTTTTAATGCTCTCCTTTCCCGTAAATAGATGTTTTCCTCTGTGTGGTTTACATATTGTCAATATTCTGTCTGCAATTTAAATGGTTTCAATTCTCTTTCACTATATAAGATGTAACTCAGAGCTCCAGCAGGCTTCCAGCAAAATACAAACACAGAAATGGATATGGAGTAGGCTTGAGCTCTCCTTACTTCCATTTGATCAGTTCAAAATATAAACAGTTCCCCAGTTTGTGGTATGAAAACAACATTTAATAATGTTGACATTGTTTTAAGGTTACAGGTCTTTCCAGTGTTTACACAGGGACACATTCTAGTTCCCTAATTGAACCTCACACAAACTAATAGAAAAAAAAATGTGTTTTTGTCTCTTTGAATGGTAATGTTTAAAAATTATACTTCTTCTTTCTGTAAATAAAGAAAGAATGTTGAGACTCTTAAAAACATTTATTATCGAGACCTGATACTCTCTTATTATGTTTGTTTCCTCCTCTGTTATTTTATTCACTGACAACATTATAGCAGCTTTGCATGATTTACAATCTTAAAAACTTATTGCTTAGGCTTATACTGGCCCTTTATGCAATTCTGTACAGAAACACTCAAGAAACCTTTAGGCTACTGTCTCTTTAAAGCTCCCCTCCCCTTGAAGCCCACTTTCTTCTGATTGGAAAAATATCAGAAAGCCTGCTAAGGGGCAGCTCCAGCAGATCGGATGGCAACAACAGACAATGGCAACTCTTGCCATTGTGCTTGATGGCACTGACATTGTTGGAGACTGGGGCTCATTCTTTGCTATAAAACTAAGCACAATATTATATCTTGATTCACTGATTTTGGTAAAAACTTGATCCTATTTTTAGGGAAAAAGTTATGTGTGCATGGGGTTTCTTGATGAAGTGAGAACTTTATCTGTTGCTTGGCAAGTACTCACTTAGCTGTCCAGCTATTTCGCTCAGTTGGCAGCTGCAGTTTGCAGTCATGTTAGCTAGCTGACTCTGCTTTGACTGGTACAGGTGTCTACACCTCTAGCAAGGAGCTTTGGATTGCTGGAACGACAGGACTGCTAACTGCAAGGCTAACTAAGCTAACTAAAGTTTTGTCCGTAGAATATGATCGAGTCCTGGTCAGCGGTGTTGTAACTTACCTTTATATAAAGACCAACTGTGTGGCTCAGTAGGCATGTCCCTGTATTTCCTTGGCATGGTTTGTATGCAGCACATGAACAAAAAGCAAGATGAGGACAAGTATTGTCAGGCTGTCGTTAAAGCAGAAAAAATGTTGGAAACATCATGTTCAGAGCCGTGTGAAACTGAGCTTTTTGCTCAAAGGGATCACTTTCACTTTTGTTTACCTCATTATTTGAAACTTTGGTGACATTTTAAATAAACATCTGACATGGTAACGTTGTACTGTATATATGAATGAAAATAAGGGACTGCTTAAGGTCAAACTTGAAGACAAAGACAATCTCTCATAAGAGTTTTAGCCCCGCTCAGCTCTGCAGGTCCTGTCAGGGTGAAATAGATCAAAGATACAAAGCAGTTTTTATGAATTAATTCATGGCTCTTCAGTTTTTTTTTCCTCCCAGTCTAGAGCACTGCTGGGTTTCTATCAAACCACCTGGTTAACCGCATTCACCTGCTGTCGCACATGTGGCTTATTTCTACATTCATTGACTTGAATGAAAACCAGCAGGGCCCCAAGTCCAGAGAAGCATGATCAAAAACCATTGAACTACTCTAGGTCAGTGTCCAGCGAGTAGGATCTTTAAAATATGTCCAGGCTGAAATTTAAGTAGACTTTTTATGATTTCTGATATCTGCAGTTCAGCTTATGTAGTTTTAACACAATGTAAAGAACAAAAGCACCACAGAAGCTTACTGCACCAATAAATGCATTGAGGATGATAAATGATAAAAAAAGATACGTTTTTAAAAAGCATTAACTACAGGAAGTGGAAAAAATAGAATTTTTCAAAAGGCACAGTAAGTAAAACCCCTGACAGTGTAAATGATGACACTTTTACAGACTGGACCCTCTAAATTTAAGACATATTGAATGATGGTCATAACATTTTATTTCTCCCAAAATGCCTATGAATTGCTTGAAAAAATGAACTCTGCAGCCACAGAGAAAAGACCTCAAACTTCAGAGATGATACAAACTGTGAGTTCAGGCAGATAATTCCATATTTCCTGCCATCGGGTGAGAAAAACACCACTATGTGAACACTTACTGATCATTACTACCAGCCAATACCATAGGAATCAATCTTCACTCCACTGCTACCTATTTCCTCTCTCTGGTTGGCTTGTTGACAGACAGTCATCCGCAAATCAATCCCAGGTTGCACTGCTGCAGCATCCATCACAACAGGACTCAATTTTTTCCTTCTCTGTCTTACTTTCTCTCCACTCCTCTCCTTCTGTCTGTATCTCTCTCTCCTGCTTTCCTCTTCAACTATTGTTTGATTCCCTCATAGTCTCAAGGTCTGTTTTTTTCTCATTTTCTTTTATTTTTAACTAGACCCATCTCTCATTTGAATCTCTCTCTTATTTTACCACTGTACCCCAACTTATTTTCCCTCTTCTTTTTAGCAGAAATAACTCAGCTGGTGCACATGTCTCCAAAGGATCTCTCAACACACAAATCAAAATTCAGGATTTATAGAAACCAACAAACTGTTAACATATTTGAGCCATACAGATATCTCTATCACTGATATCTGTTTATGATATAACCTCCCTTTATTTTTAGGATTTAGCAGTGTTATTATTTACAGATGCATGCAGTGATATCAAGCAGCTCTATTTGTTTGTCTTGCTCCCGCTTAGCAAAACATACATGATAAATTTCCCCATTTCAACTTCATGTTTCATTCAGAGATTTACATCTAATGCCACAAGGACTGAAATTTATTGGATAAAGCACGGTGTACAACTTATAATTTTTAACAAATACAGTTTTGTTCTGTTTTTGAAACTCGTGATTTGCTCCCAAAATGATACCTTATGTTTTGTTTATAAGAAATTTGGTATATTATCACAAGACAAAGTAAAATAAGAAAAAACCTACTTGGGAGGCTGGAACCAGACTATTGCTTAAACTATAACTCGGTAATCACAACAGGTTCTTCAAAACAGAATCAACTAATTAGCCTATTGGTTCACCCCTACCTTTAATTAACCGTTTCAAAAGTTTTCTCACAAAACACAATCATACCAAATGCTTCTGGATATTTAAAGGTTAAACAAAAGGCTTTTGTTATCTTAAATGTGATTCCCACTGCCTGCTGGGAACCCATTATGAAATGAAAATGAAAAGGAAAAAAATCATGATGGATGGACAGTGACTGTCTCCACAAGAGGCCTCAGTGGGACCCTAATTTTGTGTCAGAAACTTAAATTTGACTGTAATAAGTTTTCTGTTAATATTGGTTGGAAACTTTGGTGAGTCCGTTCACATCTGAACGACTACATAAGAGCAGTATCACCCTTTGTTAGGAATTACATTTAAGATGTTGAGGAAACTAATTCCATCCAAATGGAGCTTTTGTTTATTTCTTCGTGTCTGTCTGTCCCTCTTCCCACATCAATAACACCAAATGAAGACCATATTAGCAGTGATGTACAGATGAATGATGTCATTGTTCCTCAAAACCATCAATGACGATACTGATCATAATAACCATGATTGATAACTACAACCTTCCAAGACAAATGTGCATGTGTGTGCGCAAAGCAAGACGTGAGGATTAAAGAAAAGAGATGGACAGAGTGTGGAGGCATTGAAAAGGAGGGAGAGATGGAGAGGCATGGAGTGAGTAAGAGTGGTGGACCTAAGAGATTTAGGGTGAATGTGAGTGAGGATGCAAGATTAAGAGACATATGAGAAAAAAAACATGGGAGTAAAAGAGAAAAAGACAGGGAGAGAATGAGAGAATGAAATAGAGAAAAAGACAGAGTTGTCAAGCACTCGATCACACCAAACAAGAGTAATGTTAAGGCCTAAAGGATCTTTCACACACTTGATGGATGGTTTTGTGTATGTTCATGAGTATGTGTGTGTGAGTGTGTGTGCATGTGTGTGTGAGTGTGTGTTTGTGTGAGTGAGAATGAGAGGAGGAGAAGGGTCATTGTGTAAGCCATTGCTGCCTCCAGTGGCAGAAAGGCAAAAAAGGATGATCATGAAGGTTGTGTACTGCACTGCATGCTGCATATCTCCAGTTCATTAATATCTATCTAGCAATCAAACAACTCAAGTAGATAATACAGATTACCTAATTCATTCCATATATATATAAATGAAGCTCCATAAATGAAATCTGAAACAGTAACTGGAAACTGAGTATGTTTTGCTAAAAAGTGAAGCCATTATGATAACAGGAAAACATGAAACCAAACTAATAACATACACATTTTTTTTTTATTCAAAGTGCTGCATTGTGTGTGTCGTGCAAACCGTTTTCTGTCTTTTCAGCCATGTTAAAGATGGTTTGATGGTTCTAAGGACGACAATGTTAGGTGGTCTGTGTACCACTTTGGTTCAGGCTCATATATATCTTGACAACTACTGGACAGAATAATATTACGTTTTGGACAATCATTAATGATCCCAAGAGAATTAATCTATAACTGACTTTAGTTAACCTCTGACTTTTCCTCTGGGCCCAGTTTTAAGATTTATATGTGAAATGTGTTAAAAACTACTGAAAGTATTGCCCTGAAATTTAGCACAGACATATTGTGCCTCATCTGTAGGCCTACTTTGTGTTCAGCTGGAATATGAACGCACTAAAGCAGAATGGTGAACAAGGTAAACATTAAACATTCTTAGTATCACCATGCTAACATGATCACTGTGAACATTTTAGTATGTTGATGTTAGCCTTTAGCCCAAAGCACCTTTTTGTCAGAGAGGGCGGTAAGCAAGACTGTAGGCCTTAAGTCTTGTTTTAACTGCATTATTAAACTTTTATTGTGTTCTGTTTTGTTGTATTCTCCTCTATTCTACCGTGCTATGTGCTGTTTTGTTCTCCATCCTCTTCTATTGTATTCTGCTGCATTCAAGGTCTCTCTCTCTGTATGTGTGAAGTTGTTTAGAAGTCTATAATTTTCTGGCTTAGTTGTACTGCCACTGGCCCAAAACTCAGCTCATTCATCAAAATGTCTCATTTAAACAATTGTCTACCCCCCCCACCCCCCGTCTCTCTCTGTCTCTCTCTCTCTCTCTCTGTCTCTCTCTCTCTCTGTGTCTTCCTCTCCTCCCCTCTCTTCTTTTCTGCACCCTCTGCCTCTCTCTGGCGGTGTCTTAATTTTCACATCAAAGATGCTTTCTTGGCACAACTGTCAAGAATCAACAATATTTCCTAAGCTGTTTTGAATGTGGTGCAGTTTCGCACAATTGTGTCAAAAGAGTATAGAAAATTGAGAAAGGAAACAGATCGTGTCACACACTTAAAAGAAAAGGTTTTACAAACAATGGCTTTTTGGCTCATATTAACGATTAAAAAAACACTTAAGATCTGCTTTAATTGCCAGGGCAGAAGGTTTTGGTACTGTGAAGGAACATTGTGTAAAACAGAACTAAATAAAACCACCCTGGTTTGTCATCTTGTGGCAAAGTGCTATCTAATATAACAGGAATTTTCTGCATTTTTATTTTTCTCTCAATAAAAATATCTTTTTTGTTTGTTTCTCTATCATTCCCTGTCTCTTCCATCTCTGTGCCTCTCAATCCACCTCTCTGGTTGCTTCTATTGTTTGTACTTGATGTAAATCTCAGACTATCTGTATCCCTGTCTTTGCCTTTGTTCCTTTCTTTGAGCTGTGGCAGGAATTTGTAATTATTTTTCCTTCAAAACTCATAAAACATGTTCAGCTACGACTCAGTGACACACACATGAACGTATCAGTCTTGTCCTGTTTGTAATTATCAATTCATTTGGGGATTTGAGGATTTTCTCAGTAAAACTTAAAGGCTTGTTTTTCTGCTGAACAAAACCACATCAGAAAAACACACACATACACACACACGCACTCATGCACACACACCCATACAAGAGAACACACACAGGATGACACACATATACAAGATGACTTCGTTGTCTAACTTGGAAATTATACACACAAGCTGACGCACATACACACATGCGCATACACATACCCAGGCGCCACAAGAATCTCCAAGGAGTGGAAGCCACAGTGTTTGAAGATAAGGACTTTTCCCTTTTCTCATCTTCTTCTGCTTGTGTGCGTGTTGTGCGTGCACATGGTCCTCATGCATTTTATGAAAAATGAGGTTTGAGGGATTCAATTGTACTTTATGAAACATTTGTCAAAAACTACACTAAGTCGCTTTTGGTACAAACTCACTTTTCCTGGAAGCACACACGCGCTAATATACTATTTCATGTACGCAAATACACGTATTCACTCTAAAAAAATCCCATGCTACATTCAAAGTAGAAAAATATTAGAAAAAAAACTGGAGAGACTAATCAACATTCAAAAATGAACAACCTCTGACTTAATAATCATTAATGAAATTGTCTGGGAAAATAACCCCATTTTCACAAACAATCCGTAACTTCTTTTCTGTTACTTAATTTAATGTTGGAGACTCTTGCAATTTTTTTCTCTTAACTTTCCACAACCAGAGGCAAAATCTGAGCAGTCTCCACCACAAGAAGATTTTGTTTACAGCACACTGTGGTGTTCCCTTGCAGAAGTAAACACCTAAACATCAAAATGACATACATTTCTGTTGCAGAGTACCAGCAAAAGGCATACTGGACCTTTGTCACTATGTTGGTAACAGGCAACAAAACTACTTGGTTAGGCTTAGGAAAAGATCATGGTTTACACTAAAAATGAGTAAGTTAGTGGCATAATTTAAGTTGTGTTAAATATGGTCCTTTAACATAGCACAATCTTAATTGGCATTTAAGGTAGCGAGCTAGCAAAAAGTACTGTCTCCTGTTCAATGCACACTGTACACTTACACACTGCTGACAGAGGAGAGGCAAATGAACCTATTATTATTCAGTGGTTATCAGGAAGCAAGAGACAATATTTGAATTGGTTTTATTAGTACTGTATTTAGATGACTGAAACTGATAATCCAGCAAAAGGCTGGCTTTTCGGGAGGACAGTCTAACTTTGAAATGACCAACTTTCTTTAAAAAATTTTAGATACTTTTTTGCTAGGACCAGCAAAAAGAATTAAAATGATGAGCTGTTTCACTCACAATCACAGTAGTTTTATGAAAAATCACTCTAACCCACAGTTTTTACATTTGTGTAAATCCAGAAATCGTATTAAAGAATCTCCCACAATAAAGAAAATAGTAGGAATCTACAGATGATACATTCTCTGTTAAGTGATAATGACTTAAAATTGCCTCTCAGAGGAAGACTGATTACCTGATAAGCTTTTTTTGCCACCTTTAAAGGCAAAAAAAAAAAATGCTTACCCTAAAAAGTTGTTCTAAATTGTTTAAATTAGTTTTCATAGTACTCTGAAGATTCCTGGTTTTAAGATAACTGGAGACACACATCGACAGGCTGCGGGGATTGAGCATGACCCTGAGGAACTAATATGCTGCAGCTTTCCACTCACACATACAAACAGAAAAAAGAGCTACATACCATACACTCACTGTACAATCACATTCACAGTTTTGCTCTCTAGACACATAAAACACACAAGGCATTTCTATAGTGTGTCAGTGCGAGTTTAAAACACCATTTGTCATTTTTGTCCCATGTTTCCCTCAAACAATGAAAATAATGTATATAAACCCATACACACGCACACTCTGATCTCAAAAGTGGAATAGAAAAATGGTTAACACACATACACACACAAACACACACAAAGCGGGGGGAGAAAGACTTTTTTTTGATGACGCTTTAAATCCTATGGAAGTAAATATATTCCATCATACATTAGTGTACCAAGAAAAGAAACCCGAACATTAAAAACACACATAAACCATGGGTCTGTGTGCATATTGTGCATGTATAATGCCTGCTTTTTATTTACATCCTCAAAAATTAAGAACTGAAGTTTGTAAAGCCTG
>JAPZDZ010000008.1:8113993-8134552 GCA_029783805.1 Acanthurus tennentii | reverse complement strand
TAATTCTCACTGTATTACCTCTCAAGAGCTGTAAAACCTTGCCTAAATGTATAACCACTTCTAGACCACTGTGCAGTATTTTGGGTCTGATAATCGTATAATTTGGCCTTCATAGAACATAATTTTTCTTCTCGGAGAACCTAGGCAACACGCCCACACCAACACTGCCCCTTGCATTTTTGTTAACACAGTGCTATTTTCAGACTGTAAAACCACTTTACATAATGGCATTTTGCACCAAGCGGCCAAAACTGACCAGTAAACAGTAAACAAGCTGTGATGAAACACCATTTACAATGTTACATCAAAACGGTCTGAGAAGAAGCTCTGAGTCTACAAGAACAAATGAAAGTGAGAAAATATTTCTGTAGAATACAGTATATATCTTTGTCTGTACAATAATGTACTGCTCTTCTAATCAAAATAAATAGTTAGGAATAACTGTTGTCTCAAAAGTTTTCCACTGAGTTCTGTGACTGATTGCCATTTTAGGCAGGCAATCAGCATTCTGCAGTGGATTATTCATGGAGAGTAGCTCTCCAAATGTTTCTGCCGGTTCACATGAAAAATCTGTGAAAGGAAAATGGAAATAATTCATCCCAGTGCTGTTTGCGTTGCATCGTTAATATCGCCACCGCAACTCTTTTGCTGTAACTTGGTCACTGCTTGTTGACTTTGCAAAGGTACAGCTTGTTTCCAGTCTGTGCTGCCACCACCACCACTGCCCTCCCACACACACACAGCACAGCAGTCCCCTTGTATTACCCACTGTCATCGTGTCAGGGTTGTGAGTCAGTGGATGTTGGCGAAGTGATTAAAGGAAAATTCCACCCTTAGGTACCCTTTTTCTCTTAGATACCATCAATCTGCAAAGCTCAGTGCATTCCAGCAGTAATTTTGTGATTAAGTGTTGCAATTTACTCTTTTGGTGTCCCAACTCTCTCTCAACCTGTCAGCTAGTCCAGTTAATGCTTTTCTGCATTTCCCAGAATGACTCTCACCAATCCCCTCAGAAATGAACTTGTTGGTTTCAGTTGGCTGTGTGTAGGTGGAGAGAGCAGAAGTGAAAGCAGGATTTGTTCCTATCAAGAAAAAGTGAGTCATGTTCTTTCGTCAAAATATGCCTTGAAACTGCCACATATTATGGCAACATTTAAAGGAGAAATATATACCCACTCCCTGGTCTTCAGCCTTTATAATTGTTGACTGTCATGACTGATGTTTAAGTCAGTTGAAAAATGATTGAAACACAGTAAATTTACTTAGCTACATGTCAAAAACTCTCTGCATTATCTGACTACAAGTTCAGCTCCTTACACTTATATGCAAGTTTTGGAAATATGTTTTTTTTGTACTGAATACTCATTAGAGAGAGAGAGATCTCTCTGATGAAAAATATCAGATTTTCAAGCAAAATTATATTTTCATCTCCCTAAATTTGAATTAGAGGACAGGGTTATAACAAAAATTTAACATATAATTCATGGATTGGGAATTTTTTCATGAGTTCAAAGTTCAGCAGCATAACCCACACCCTATAAAAATAATAACCAACAGAAAAGAAAATATTCACAGAAAAACGTAAACATATCATATTGTACTTCTCCTTTTTCATTTTTAATTATATCAATAATTTGCAAATACAATAATTATGGGTGTTAATATCAGGTGGATAAATCTAAACCCATTTATTTGTGATTTATTTTATTTTGTAAAGACATTTAGACCAAACAAAATATACCTGATTTTGATTTGCCCCTTTGTCACTTAGTCAATTATTTTACTGAGGACATGAAAACACTTATTTCTGTAGTCATTGTAGTATGAGACAAAATCAAGACATACTGAACTATGGAGCTCGGTTTCACTCATTTTAAGCCTATCCAAAGTTTTAATTAAAGATGTAACAATGTAATTAATAAAGTATTGTTTAATAGCAACACATGAATAAATGTTTAACACTGTGAATATCGTTTATATGTATATTACTTAGGTACAGAAAACTAATGAGCTGTTTTGGGTTTTTTGCTCTGCATGCATATTAATTTTTATTGTCATTTCATTGCAACTGTTAAATTTCAACTCACAGTAAATATTTACAAAACCTATTTGGACAATAAAGCCACTGGAATTAGGGAAAAAAAATGCACCATTCAAGAAAGTGAGTCCAGATGGAAAAAATAAATTACTAAATTATTTAATGTATCATTTGTCAATAGTTTAAGCTTGGATTACCTCAGTGTTGGAAAGATATTTATTCCAAATCTCAGACTGATATTTGAAGGAATGTAACTTTCTGGCCAACTTGCTTTTTTCATCTATTTACTACTCCCTTATAGGAGATTAAATCTGATAGCTTCTCCTATGTGTCCAGTTCTACCATCTAATATATAAGCACTTTTGACAAGCTGGCTTGTACCGTTCACTATAAAATTTAGAGGTTTAACCACTACAAATCAGCCCATGACACGTATATACTGCCCCCAATTTCCAACCTCCCACCCCTGCTGGAGACAACCTCCCTGTATACACTGTCTGCACATGGTGCAGACACAGGATGATGCTTGAAGATTAGTATGAAAAGAAAGCTGCGATCACATAGAGCATAATCGCTCTGACTTGAAAACCCTCAACCACAGAGGGAAGTTTTCCTCAAGATGGTTTCTCCTTTACTTTTTCAGAGTTTATGGTTAAATGTCAGGAACAATGAGGTTGTGTGATGATTTTATTACTATAACACTCCATAACAGGAGGAGGATTGTGCGCTCACACATAGACACACATTTTATTAATGTAAAACTAGAACAGTGGGCATATAACACATGTGGTTCAAATACAGCAACCCCTCATGTATTACAATCAGAAACAGCAGTTAGTAAGTGGCACACACATAAACCCACATACACACACACACACCTATTCTCTCACAACACCTTTCCATTTCTCTGTCAAGTGTGCACACAGACACACACAGGCAGGTAAAGTGAATAATGGCAGGTTTGTGCGTCTGGCTGGAATATTGAATTTATTATTCCTGTTGTGGAGGCGAGCAGACCGGATACATACAGTATAAGGCTGTTATGGCGAGACAGATAGATTTAGAAATATTACTCATGTAATCCACATTCCAGTACAACCCCAACTCCACCTCTGCCCTTTTTTTTCTCTTTTTACAGCTTGACACTGTTTACCACATGCAGCCCAAGACGTCTTTTTTTAAGAATGGTAAAACCAAAAAAGTTTCCTTTTGACACAAATGTACTTTAATACTACAAAACGTGGTGTGAAGACTTTTCCAGAGTGCCAGGGTGAACTGAATCACTCAGTACACACTGAAGACAATGGGCTCATGCAAGAGCCACTCCTATGTTACAAATTCAGTCCTGTGGCACATATCAGGGATTAATAAAAAACTTAGGGCATTCAACAATTTGTATTATATGAAATATTCTTTTAAATATAAAAAAAAATACAACTGGACCAGACAAGTTGTATGAGTCACTGACAGAAAGACTGCCTTTCTCTACAATAAGAAGTTTGATTCTACATATAAATATAATGCTTTTTTATATATATATATTTTTGGAAAAATATACAGTTAAGTTATTGTCCAGCTCAGTCCTGCCCATAATCAAGTGATGTGCCTTCATAAGATGCTTTTGACACACAACTGCATGTAAATGCTTCGGTCCTGATTGACACTGCTAAATAGAATATTCTCTCCTCTGCTGATTTTTGACTGCGGGACTTAAACCTGCTCTTCTTTTTACTCTTGGGTAATATTTTTATGAATGAAACCTGCTCACAAACAAAGCAGAACAGATTATGTAAATGATCAAACTCACAGGCATGCATCTTCTCATGAACAGGTGGAATTCATCAAGTTGAAATGAATGATCTACAGCAAGTCTGCCCTGCATAGAGGAAACCTCAAGAGAGTAAGAGAAGTTAAGGATAAAAAATCTAAAACTGTTCTTGCATTCTTGTATGTGACCCAATTTCTACTAGTTGTAGTAAGGATAACGGCAAATTTTCACTTAAATTATATTTCAAGAATGTGAATAACATTTATCTGTACATGTATGTGGATGTAAATTCTTTCTTTAGTAATGGCAGTTTAATTCCCTTGCAGTTCAGTACAACATTATAGAGATGTTGTTGTAAGTGGGTGTTAGGGGAAAGGGAGCTATGAACAGCAGTAAAAAGGGTTTTCAAAGTCACCTCAGTGCGTGATGGGACAACAGTGACCCCCCATACTCTAAAATATATGGTCACAAAGGAAAGGTAGATACTGCTACATGGCAACAATCTTTTGACTAAAACCATTGAGGGGTACCGGAGCATTTCTCATTCCCTCCCTTCCATCAGCCCAAGAGCAGCAACTATCTGGCTGCCAGCCCACTTTCCAAGCTTGAGCATCTTGTAAGGTATTGCATTACCGTTTATTTAACTTATCTGCTTTTGCATCTTTGAAAAATGGTGCTAATCATTGGTGTTCGTCTTGCTCGGCGAAATGGTTCTGCAAATGGTAAAAAGAAAGAATGGGCCTGTTGTTGACAAATAACCCTCTCTTGGGTAAAAGTATTCTCTATCTCTCTACTTATTTTGTTTTTATATTCCTAGCTCATTTCTCCCAGGACCACTTAAGGGTCAGAAGAGGATTTTCAGGGCATTGAGCCGTGTCCTGTTGGTTGCTGCTAATGATGATTTAAGAATTGAAGCTTATTATTCTGCAGTGCTCCTTGGTAGTCAAGTTGCATAACAGTGGAAGTTAAGTGACAATGATTTTAAATGAACACATAGAGAGTTTTATCTGGAATGACTAATCAACCTGTAATGCAAACCACATGATAAATAAAAAAGTGATTCAAGTGATTTTCCTTTGGGCAGATCAGGGTGTTATTTTGCAGCTTAGCAGATATGGTAAACACTGCCTATGCACACACATAAAAACACCCACACACCCATGCTCCAAAAGGCACACAAAGTAACTGTTGTTTAATGTTTACCAAGCTTTTAGTTCAACAGACAAACAAAGAAATAATGACATATGCTACTTCTCTGATCTTCCAGCATCAATAAATATGGGGCAATTTTAATTTTTTTCTTACTTTTTCTTAGTTATAAAAATACATTTGAATTTGGCAAAAGGTAATACTGCGGATCATCTCAAGTTGAAATTTAATGTCACATGTGCAGTACATTAAATTTATGTGCCCCAGTTCTTTCCTTCTTTGTTTACATAAATAAATGTTCACCATTACAACCTTCAGAAATCACTTTAAGTCCACTAGCTTCACCACAGGAGTCTCTCAAATTGATAATAAAATGCAGGGTGAAACAGAGTGTGTGTGCTGAAAATGACATTTTTCCGGATCTGATTATCACCCAAATTATTGCATTATTGGTAATAAATTAATCCAATTTACAAACAGTTTACAAATTGGAGAGCTTGCTCAAGTTTGGTACAACCAGACACACAGTTTAATGTGTTCCCCTGATGTTGAAACAAAATTTACCTCCTTGCAGATACACAGCCTATTGTCATTGATCTATGCCTCCGTTACAAAGACACATACACAAAGTCACACACAGACATACACACAGAACAAACACACACAAACACATAGTCAGTACAGCTCATTGTCAATGACATATGACTCCAATAGAGACAGTATTGATTAGCACTATGGAGCAACAATAGATGGCTTGCTGTCAACTGTGAGGTACTCAGTTGTTTGTTTGTGTTTATATGTGTGTGTGTGTGAGTGTATAAGCGAGAAAGAGAAAGAGAGTTAGTACTTTGTGGAGATAGTTTAATGTATGGTTAACTTTGTGTCAGTTTTTTGTGAGTGTGCTTTGTATCCTCTCTTCACCTGGATCCATAACTATAAATACTGTCTGTAACTGACTCATACACACCAACACAAACAAACACACACACACAAACAGCCATAACTATAATTTGCGTCTAACTGCATCACCCTGTCTGAGGTACCAAGATATTTATGCGCACATTCCCTCAACATACCAAATTAAATGAACCTACACAACTCACTGTCTCTCTAACACCACATATAGACATACACACACATAGTCAGCTGCAATTTATTGCATAAATGTATGTATGTATGTGTGTCTTTGTGTGTAGGTGATGGCTAGTATGGTGCATATAGCATGTCTCTACTGGTCACAGGTCTGTAGCTAGTGGCAGAGTTCTTGTCCGAGGGAGTCTCAGGGAGGCTGAGATTGGGAACAGTTAAAACACCCAGAGCCATTTACAGCATATATGGGAACATTAAAGAAGATATCCTCCCTAATATAAAATTCACATATAGTCTACTACTGTATATTACTCATACACCAATAGGTCATTACAGGGTGCATCTGACAGGTGAGTGATGCTGATCTTTATCATTTCTCCATAGGGAAGCTCTTTTTTATCAATTAGCCTCATCAGTGTTCATCACTTTTGTCAGTTTCTGTGTTATAGTGGACGTTAGAGACAACACAGTTACAACACAGCCCTTGTATAGGAACAACATCGAAAATGTATGGCAATGTATGTACTGTTTGTTATTTTTACTACATGGAAAAATTCATTCTATTGTCCTTATTTGAGATGCCATCTCTGGGAAAAGTTAAAGCCCAAAAGACGCATTAAAACAGCCTTTTCAAGTCACTGTCTTGGTGGTAATACCCACTTTGTTAGTTGATGTGATTGATAAAAGGCCTGTGACTTGCTTTAGTTGACATGATTGGAGCACAAGATCTTACAGCTTAAAATCCTAATCATTTTTACTGGTAGATTATTAAGTATTTTCAAGTTAAGTGAAATCAGAATAAATGGAAACAGCTGCTTGGCAGTGCAGGACCTTAAGTAATCCCATTTAAATACAATGCTTATTATAAAACCTCAAACAATCAGTAGGTCTGCTGCCAATCCTGTTATAATAAATTGCTTTTGAATATAGATTCTACAACAAAATATATAGTTTTGACAACCTTGATATTAAGTGAAATCCATAATAAAACTGCCATGGAAATGTTTTCTTCATTTAGTCATATACTCCACAAGTACTAAATCTGGAAAGCAGGAAACTGTAGAAATGTTCTAGTTTTGTGTTGTGAAACTGTATATAACTACCTTTAGTGAACAAGCCTCTGGTCAAGAACACTCCCTGAGGCACTGGTTTGTTCTGTGCTGGAAGGTGGGTGGACTTAATAATCCCTGTCATTTTGCTATATGTAGCACAGGAATCAAGATGAGAAATCCAATTCGATCAAACTCACTGACATGTCAACATTCGACAGTACTGAAAGGTTTTCCTCCCAGCTGCAGGTGAGCCTCCCTGACCTTTGACGTCTGTCATTCCATGGAGAGAAGGACAGAAATGCCGAAAGGATAACTGTATTGTCACATTTGATTATCCACGACTTATTAATCTCAACTAATTGAAGAATTGTAAACAAGCAAAGTCTCTCTTCAAGCTAGGAAACAGTAAAACAAGGCTATCCTTGTGTATTTTGCCCCCAGGACATAAATCCCCAAGTTGCTTCAGTGGTGGTAAAAGGGAAGTTGAATTTGTGGTCACAGTGACAGCATCCAGTGTAATGTTCTGGGGATACAGGCACATTTTTTGGCTTACACCTGTTGGCTCTACAATGACTTGCCACTCAGTCACGGATAACAGAGTAACTTGGTGATAGTGTTGTTAAGGAACTGAGACCTGGCCCAAACTTTTCTGTAAAACTAACCCTAGCCCTAATCCTTTGTAAAAAAGATTCATGCGGTCACTGTTTCAAAAAACCTTCATTTAAATGAAAAAAACAAAAACACCAGTGAAGCCCTTCAAGAACACTTTAAACCAACAGGTGGCAATGTAACCCTAGACCTACTAAGCCATGTTGCTAATTAGAAGCCTTCAAACGAGAAAAGCAGGATTTTGTTCCTAACCAAGTTGTTTTATATGCTCTGTCTTGATTTCTTGACCAAAACAGCAATTCCCATTTCAATAGGCCTCTTCTACTGCAGAATTTTTGACTTGTTTTTGTAGGAAAAGCACAGATGTTAGTTAAAACATTAATGATGGCCCTGTTCCATTCAAGTGTCCAAATAAGGCATGAGTGTGACAGTGATCCAGCATTCCCAACACAGGGACCCTGAAACTGAAGCAGCTAAATGGAAATCAACCACCATTCTTTTTTTATTATTTACAGCTGTGTTTTCTTCATGTCAAAATTTCTCCTGTGAAAAACGCCTACGGCAGTGGCAGAACACTTTATCAAGTTTGACCAATGAAAAGGCAAACAACCGGTGACATGCTGATATCATAAGAGGAAACAGGTGTGCTTCTCCTGCACTAAAATTCCAATGAGTGCTCTGCCTCGAACAAAAAAGAAACTTTAATATATTTGGTTTCCCCCAAAAGTATTAATACTCCCAATCATAATGAAAAATGTCATGTTTCATTATTTTATTTACAACTAATAGACGCTAAGGTGTGACTCCTAAATAAGATTATTTTCATGAGGCTTCCTCATTATAAAACACAAGGTGCCTGTTTTAATGATGACTGAAGTGCTGAATTTTTTCCTTAATATCTTTTGGAGACAATAAACAACCAGTGACATGTGACTGCAGCCTCACAAACACTGACAGATGCTTGACATTATCAGGCAATAAGAGTTTATGTCTTTTTCCATCACTTGCAATGGTTAGCACTGTTAAAACAATTTGTTATAAACATAAAGCCTTTGGAGATGGGGGCTTTGGGAAAACAACAGTTTACACTACGGGATGATCAAAGTAGTTGGAAATTATTTTGATACTGATCTATTAATATTAAGATTAATAAACTAATCATTGCAGCTTCTCTTTAGATAGGCTAGAAACGTAGAGTCTCAAGATTTGTTTTAAATGTCAAGTTTTCAGTTTCCAGTCAGCATCATTTTCAATCATGTGACATACTCACCTGTCTTCTCATTGCAGAAACTTCACTTTCTGCACTAGTATGTTTCTGAAGCTACATGTTCCTCCCTAATGTGTTGCACCTGTGTCTTATTACTTCCTCCCCTCCTGTGAATTTTGGTTTATTTTTTATTGCCTTCTCGCATTCCTCATTTATGTCTCTTTCTTGCATCATAGAAGAGCAAGGACAACACTTTGCCACAACACTTTAGAATATAAAGGATATTTAATTGCAAAGTGTTATGTAAGTAAGTTTCAGTAAGATTGTTTTTTATTATTGATTCATGATTCATTATATCAATGGAGAAATATGGACAGCTGCTGATAATTGATCCCTCCTTTTTAACAAGTAGTTTAACAGGAATGCACAGGAATAATCATTTTTAAAAAATGAAATTAAAATGTGTAAGTGGTGTATCATTGAATAGTGCAGTCCATACTGTTGTGCTGTAAGAAGCTAGCTATGAGAGCAATCGACTCGACAACACTAAATGGAGGGAACACACACAAGCATCACAGTATGTCTGTGGAGTGTACAAAAACAAGATCAATGCTCACTCAAAGACAACTGTCTCCTCTGATACGGAAACCAAGACTTTCAGAAAACATGGCTTCTATAACATCAAGCATGGCCAGCTTGAGGAAAGAATATCAGTTTCTAAGACACAGTGAAAACCAACGCAAAAATTATAAACCCCTAAATCTTCCAGAAACACCAGTAACGCCTTATTGGAGATGTTTTATGCAAATCCTTGTAATTAGAAGAACTCTCTACCTCATCTTATTTCTGCAACAACAGCTTAACAGATTTTGGCACCATTGTTTCTGCTTTTTTGCTCTACATATACAGTGACCCTCTAAATGAACTAACTAAACTAAAACTAAATGAAATGAAATTGAACTGATCTGTAGATTAAGTAGAGTAAGAAGGACTGCATCCCAAAAAAGAAAAGACAAAATGAAAACAAATAGAGAAGTTCAGGGGAAAAATACATTTGTAAATGGTGCAGTTGAGCATAAAGGTATCTGTAAATGTGACTGTTCACTCAGTTAATCAAAAAGGAATTGATTTTTTTTCTGTCATTAATTATTCAGAAAGTAGTTAGTTATTCATGACTATTGGACACAGAGTGGTTATATTTTGGTAGTAAGAAACGTGACTGTTCATGATTTGCAAAAGGAATATTACAGTGTTTTCCCCCTCTGTAGCTCTACAGAAGTAATTATTTTAAAAAGTTTGTATTTTTTATCTATTGAGCTTTTAAAGAAACACTGGCAGACAATTGGATAAACATTTAATACTTTCCTGTCTTCCTTCACTCTCCCTCACTCCCTGTTGCTGATTTATTTTCACATTTTTACAGAATTTTAAACCTTTTCTCTTCCTCCAATCTCCCTTTCTTCTTTTTGCATTTCAGTCCGCAACTTTCTCACCTCCTGTCTTTCTGTTGCTTGCTCTCTCATTCTAAATGTTTTCAGGTGTTTCACCTCCAGGTTAGGCTGATAATTATAGTATTACAAGAGGGAAAAAGAGAAGCTGGAGAACACGAAAGAAAAGACGATACTGAGCGTAGAGAGGTTAATTAAACAACATGTATTATGCCTTGCTTGCTTTGTTTGGAACAATCTTTCCTAACAGTCTACTAAGATGTACAGATGAATAAACTAAACAAAATGATTTCATTGTCTCAGAGGCAAGCTTTCAGCTGCACGTGAGAGTTGACATTACGTGACTGGGAAAAACATTTCAATTTCCTTCAAAGCAGTCCCAGTATCAGAGTCAAATGTTGTTCCAATCTCGGGAAAATGTGGAATTGATAGTTTAAAATGGAAAACACACTCACTTTGTTTCTCTTTCTCATTTTCTCTGTCATACTTGCAGAAATTCCTTCCTCTTTTCCCATCATCTACACATGAGTATTCAACATTATTCCTCTATTCCCTTTTTCCTTGTTTGCAATCGAACAGAAATGTAATTTGAGGGGGCTTTATACCTTGAATAGTAATAAAATGAAATATGATGAAACAGTTAAAGCAGCTAATGAAAAAGAAGATTAGACTACATTGCCAGAACAGCAATTCAACAGATACTAAGTATTAAGTTTTGACAGTTTAATGAGAAAGAACACAATACTGTAAGCCCTGTCACTTATGTCTGGCTTATACAAAATATAGAAATAATTAAGTAGAGCTGAGACACCTGTTTGAACAATGAAAGGCTGCGAATCAGTGAACTCCAGTCCTATTGTTAATTACCAAAAACACTAAATCATTACAGTAATGTTTCAAAAATTTACATTCAACACAACTAAAGATTAAGATATTCAGCAGTGCCTGAATAACATGAAAACAACAGCAAAGCATTTCTATTGAGTCTCAAAGCCAATATCTGCCATGTACACATCAGTTTTCCACAGTAATATTGCTGAGATTATGCACTTATGTTTTGGTGGAAGATGGCCTTGATTAATATTGTAAAAGTCAGGATGGGATTTACTGAATTTGTTGCCTTTTAACCAGATCCTCTTTTCACCTTTTGTTAACTTAATCCTTTGTAAAACAGACAAATCTCAATAAGGTATTACATCAGTGTTGTCATTTGCAATGACCCCAGTCTCCACCTCAGTTAAATAACAGCAGACAAGGATTTGACTTTTACTTGACTTACTAAAATCATGTCATGCAGTGACCATGAGGAATTGTGTGCTGAAAACAGAGCGAGCGGTTCTGAAAGCTTCAATTAGATGCTGATGAATGACTAAATGGATTTGCATGCTGTTACACTCACGTTATTCAACCTAGCATTCCTTTATGTTTTTTTTTCTCAACATCTGGTGTCAAGGGTTTATTTCCTCAACTTTATAAGAGAGGAGACAATTGAACCTGAGTAATTACTAAGGTAGATGTGCGAGCAGCAGTCCGGGGGAAGTTTTCAGGCAGCAATACAAACAACAGAGTGATCAACATTAATGAGCACGTCTTGGGTAAAAATCTTCCCAGTTGCACACCAGACCACATCTATACTCCAAACATCCTTATTAGCAAACCAGAGCGTAGATTTGTGATTTTTGGGGAGTTAAGAAGAAAGAAATTATCATTTGAAAAACTATTTGATTTATTTTAATACATTGTATTGTAAATATATCTGTCCATTATTGTCTCAAACAATGTCAAGTGTTTAGATAAATGAGTTTGCAGTGCAGCTCATCTAATCTGAAACCCTTTTCTTTCTGAAGCCTCAGTCTCTTGGGGTAAAATGCCTGTGCCATGCAGATAACCAAGTGTTGCTGTCCTCCGAACATCAAAGAGATTGCTAAAAGTAGGCAGCTAAAATGGTGTGTTCTAGCAATAAATCCAAAAACACAGCAGTAATGACAAACTTAAATGATGATCTGAGAGTTTACTGCAGGTATTGTATAGTGCCAACCTTGAGCTCTCTGTGAGCAACACTGAGTTGAACAGTCAGGGCGTTAGGGAGTTACTTACTGTGTGGCAGTAGATATATGAAGAGTAAAGGCTCATAGCTCATGAAAAAAGTTTAATATAAGTTCTGTTATTCTGCTGAGCTGTCCTCCCAACAGCAGTGCTTTCTATTATGCACAACCGTCCAAATCCATGGCTAATTAATTTTAGGTCTCTCTGTGTGTATTTACACAGTCTGATCTAGCATTCACGCGTGCAATATGTGTGTATGTGTGTGTGTGTGCATGTCCGTGTGGGTGTGTGTATGAAGGTCATTTAAGTTTTGAGCAGATTGCCAATGAATTTATCCACTGCTCTGTCACCTTGCTGCTTTGACCCATAATTTACAACTTTATGGCCTTGGGCTGCCTATGTGTGTATTTGTATGTGTGTTTGTGAGTCATGTGCATGTTTTTCTCCGCCTTCACAAGATAAGATGCTGCACCTTTTTTGAGATTAGGGGTTAGGGTTATAATGGGGGTTTGGTAAAGATAAGGAGTGGTCACAGTAAAGGGTAAAGGCTGGGGAATTAATGTTAAAGAACATCCTCATATGGGCAGCAAAACATTAAAAATATTTACATGTGTATGTGTGAAACAGGTAATAAGAGGCGGAATTTGACTTGGATATTCAATGATGAGAGGGATGGAATAAAAGATAGTAAAATTAAAAGTAAGAGTGTAAGGAGGAAAGAGGATGACAAAAAAATAATGGTCCGTTAATAAAATTTAGCTCTATAGCTTTTTTGTAAATTGTTCACAGGAAGAGCATTACAGGGAGGGTAAGACAAAAATGGCACCAAGGTGCTGTTTTTGTAATGTTTTTCCTGGAATCTACTTCAATTAGAAACAATCTTCAAATTCAAACACACCATCACTGGAGCTTTTGATCAGTCTGCTCACTCTCCATAAAAGTCTGTTGTCAGACTTTCTTGCTTGTCCCAACAGCTGTACTGCTTTCATTTACATCATAACAGCAATACCAACATTTTCCCTGGAAAGTTACCAATGTTACTATGTTGTCTTGACTTAAACTCCCCCTTAATCATTGTTTTATGTGAGTAAGTCAGGAAGTCCTAGTCCAAATTTACACACCAATGCTCAACAAGTTATAGTTACCTGGTGACAAAGTAGCTTGCAACAAAGTAAAACAGTGATGTCATCCTTCATAAACCAGAAGAAAGTGCTTAAAGAAATTAGAAAATGCCATAAAAAATGCTAAATTTAAAAATATGTAGAATTTCATTTTTTAAAAAAAAGTGAAAAAATTTTGATTAATTATACAAAAATTAAAATTCAAAAGGGATAAACTGCCAATATAAAGTACTTAGTACAGAACACAAAACGAAAAGAAAAATTTTTCGAGGTCTTTTCTCAAAGAATCCAACATTTAAAAGAAAAAAGGTCATTAGAACTGAGTTGGTAAAGTGGGGGAGTTTTAAAGCGCATGTCCATTTCAAGTGGGTTCTGCATTTCTATAGACACAATGATGATTTCGAGAGAAATTCTTAATTGTGTCCTTATGGAAACAGTGGAGGATAGAAGTGAAATGATGGTGGTTCTGCTCTCTCATTAGGACAGAGGCATTGCTCTGAATATATTGGAGTTTCTACAGACTCCTGGCATGAATCCCAAAGAAGAGACAAAAGAGCCACGCAAAGCTCCAACCTTGGAACAGCTTCTTTTTTTTTTTTAAATGCATAGAAAAAAAAAAAAACTATGTAGTTGAAGGCATTAGGTGCATTAAGGAAAACACAACATTTCTATAAGATTTTCAAACACACTTAACGCCTTCCTATTTGTACCTCTGACACTCCACAGGAGAGAGTAACAGAAAGTAGAAGACAAATGGAGTGGCAGATCAAAGAGGAAAAAGAAAGAGGAGAAAGTAAAGAGTAGAACAGGAACGGAGGGTCAAATGTGAAAGAGGGACAGGTAAAAGATGAAGAAAGGATGAGTAAGTAAAATCTGTAGAAACCGTTATGCTTTATCATTCAATATTTATTGAATCTACAGTTTTCTAGTGGGTGAATATTCTTGTGTGTTCTGTATATATCAGTGAGTGATAAAAAGCGGATGGTTGTCTTCTGTGTGCTAACCATATTTTCCAGAAATCATTCAGGATTTTGTGAATTTCAAGCATTGCCTTCAATATTTCATAAGCTAATTTACATTACTTCAAAAACACATTCACCTCAACTTTTGGATTTTGATGTGCTGCAGTGTCTGTGAAAATTGGATTCATTCTACTTTTCTGACTCTCACAAGGAATTATTTGCTATTCAGATCAAAAAGAAATTACAGAACAGCACTGAAAATGGAAAAAAATTAAATTAGTAAAATGCAAGAGGTTGAGGTTTTAAAGCAAACAAATCTTTACACATCCAACAATATTTAACAAAGTAAGAAAGGTGCCATGTCAGCCAGATTTACCCCAAAAACTTCCAACGTTGACTTACATTGTGAATCTGGAGCCAATATTTACAGCCCCCATTTGGCCTGCTGTGATTTTAGTGTAGGATGTGTGAAAAGAGATTATATATCTGCTGACAACACAGTGCACTAAGACACCAAGAGTAAAATTTGGCAAGGAACTATTTTTTTTAATAAACTGGAGTAATCTTTTGTTCACTTAAAAGTGAAACTGCTTATATTTGCTTCTTTTCACAAAGAGAAATCAGAGAATACTAAATACATGTAGGCCCAGTTATATTTTATCAAAATAAATCATCAAATAGTAACATTTTGTCACTAGTACCAACCGTTTTAACTAATTAACTCTTAATCTTGATATATCTGATAAACATTTTCCCCCGTGTGGGATGTTTTATGGCTTTAAACTGCTGGTTTTGTCCAACTAAAAGGCCAAAACCCCAAAACAGGTAAACATTATTACAAGCAGAAATTAATTCATCACAAATGTGAAGCTGGTGGGTAGGATTGACTTGATTGAAGACTTCTAGATCTAGTGTGTAGAATTTAGTGGCATCCAGAGGTGAGGATGTAGATTGCAACCAGTCGGCTGCAATACCACTTGGTGGAGTAGAAAAATTCAATGCAATGATTTGTATTTTTAGGCAATCATACACTATTATAAATGCTGTATTTTTATTAACAAGTAAATCCCTCTTAATACCTCAGACTGGACCTTTATAAATTTACCATTAAATACATCATCAGAGCATTTGCAGATTAATTATCTGCTGAATGTCTATTTTAGCTCCAAAATGACTGATAAAATCTGACAGAAATAGCTTGGTCTAAAAAGAATTAACTTCTAGAATGAAATAAATGAGTAATAAAAAGTAAACACCTCTTGTCACTTTTTTAGTCTTAAAATGCCCAAGCCCATCACTACAGTCAATGACATAGTGGCAATTTACCAGTCGATAAACTTCAGTGACCTCATTTAATAAGATTTTAAGAAAAGCAACATCAATTTAGGCTTTGTTCCACATAAAATACCCTTTCCTCGTCTAATTCCTATCAATTTCATGCTATTTACTGCGAAGGGTGAATTTCAGTCAGCCTGTAAAGAGGACTAACTGTTGCACAGCAAACACAAAGATGAGTAACGTGAGGGTCGTGGGTTTGCCTGCAGTGATTGGCTTGAGGCCAGCAGCTCCTGGCATCAACAACAGAGCAAGCGGCAGTGTTGATGAGGTTTTCTGAGGGAGCATCAGCAGGTGGCAGGACGCCCGTTCGGTAGCAGCTCTGCACAGTTGAGCAGAGCGACTTCAAAGTCTGACTGTTATCTATCTGTCTGTCAAACCCAGAGGAGCAGGAGGCTTCAGCTCAGCGTCCAAATTAAGTCTTACTCCTGTGGCCCATGACACAGTGACACGCACACACACATACATACACACACACACACACACACACATATGCACACATGCCACTGACAGTCTCCAGACCCTGGAGTGGCTGCACTCTGAAAAAGAAACTTGTTGCAATGAGTTACTGTATGTGTGTGTGTGTGTATGCACTTTGTTATTTCTATATCAAAGAAAAAAAACAAGGAGAGAATGACGGCTAAATTCTCACAGGAAATTGTGGGTGTAAACATAGGAAGAAAAATAAAATAAAAGTGAATCCTTTTCCAGTATAGAGTTTTACTTTTTTCTTTTTTTCTGAAAAAACACACACATGCAAATGCAGCATTTCCTTGCTGGCTGTCCAGTACCCTTCACCCTGCAGTGCTCCATAATCATTGCATGGTATAGTGAATATTTATCTAAAATAATGTGTGCGGGAGTGTCTGTTTAATGCTTTTTGCGAATGAAATCATTCATTTCTGTGTGTGGGGGGGGGTGTATGTTTGCACTTTTTGTGTAACGTGGGCTGTGGACAATTCATCTACATTAGCAGGAGATTAACCTGCTCACCTAACACATCCATCACTTGTGCACTCACACACACACACGCACACACATACATACACATGCACGTACACTGCCTCTGGCAAGGGCAGTGAGGAAACACACCCATATGCACATGGAAATATGCAAAACACAGTGGTGCAGTGCAGACACAATCATGCGCACCTACAAAATCAGACAATCTGCTTCCAAAATAAGCTGCATTTTAAGACCTTGACCTCTTCCAGCAATCACACACGGTAGTACCATACTGTGATTCTCAGTCTTTCAGTGATCTTTCTTGTGCATGATGTCAGAGGAAATGTTTGCCATATTTATGCGAGACATATCTGTAAAAAACATAAATTATTGCCATTTTGAAACTTTTTGTCTATACATTAGATTAAAATTCAGCCAATTCACTGTTTGAACACCAAGCAATTTCTAGATCACAATTTCTTCTATTTGTTTGGGACATAGAGATCTTCAAGAACAACTGAACTGACACCAATTACTGACACAAACTCTGAAGCAAATTCACCCTAACATTACTCTGAGTTTGCTGTTTTTTTGAGAGCCTCATCCTAATTTAGGCAATTGTCGAGTTCTGGACCTGTAGGGCTTAGGGCACTGATGGCTGACTCACTGATGAAACAGAGCACCCTCAGTTTTAGTCAGCTCTTAAATGTCTAATCAAACCATACAAAACCAAAAAAGCAGCACACAGTTGTGTTAAATCCCCTGTTGAACCTCCCCCCTAAAAAAATCTGCATTTTGTAGTCAATGAGTCACACTGAAATATAAATTCGAACAGAAGAATTTAAACAACAAAAAGATGTTCTGTTTTATTTTTTCTTATTAAAAAAACTGCCTTCTGTCTTTGAATTTGTTTTGAAGTGATAAAGCCACCTTAGCTTTCAGAAGCATGATTTCTGAAACCCAAGCACACGCCAAACATTGCCTGCTGCAAGTCATGTTTTACTATGTCACAATACTAATAACATTTTACAGCTTAAATGTGCAGCATGAAGAAACTCTTGGAGGCACCAGCTGTTTACTTACGATAGCTGCGCTAATACAAAGCTACAAACCTCAAAAGCGCTTTCTTTGTTTTGTCACATAGCAAAATCATTTAATATCTTTGAAAAAAATTTGCTTCATTTGAAAATATGCTGTCATTTTGTTATTTACTCAACAAAACCAGGAACACGCACTGACACACATTTCCAGAAATTACTTAAAACTTTGTTTTACTGCAACAACATGAAAAAAATCTGAAAATCAATAATGTAAATATTGTATAAAACTATTACAGAGAAAGCAGTCTTCAAAATTTATTGCAAAAGACAAAGCAACCTGTAGTTGAGAAAGAAGACAAACGCCTTCCCACTAAGAAAATATTACTTTACCCTCCGGATAAATTTCTGGAAGTGTGAAAAAGTGATTATTAGCCACAAACGAGTTGGCTTTGAAAAGACAAAATATGGCATGATGAAGACTAAAATCAATCAAATATCTACTGAGCCCAAGGATGAATCAGCGCTCAGCAAAGAGAGCACAACAATGAGATCAATTAGTTAAATGATCCTTGGGACGTTGGTGTAAAACTTTTAGCACATTAATGAACTCTGACTTCTTGCAAATAAAAAATGCTCAGAGTCTAAGTGACAATGTGCAATTTCTTTCACTAGGGATCTCTCTAATAAAAACAAAAAATGTCATTTGATGATGTAAGAAGGCAACCCAGGATCATTGGAGTTACTGTGTTCATTGTTAAACAGCTATCAGCCTGAGGTTACATACTAAAGTTTATTTCACATTTAGTCTAGTTTTCTTTGTAATTTTTTTTTTCATCTGCAAATTAAAACTTACTGTTACCTTTTTGGGAACATTTGGGACCATGTTAGTGCACAATTTACCTGATTATATGACACAGGTCTATTCAATTTGGATATTTTAAGTGGAAATGTTACATATCAAACCTTGAACACACAAATGCTCACCTGAATGTTATGCCAAATCATATGGGCTTGCAAAGACAGAGACAGACAGTGGTGCAGTATAGATCGATACTAATGATGTCCACATTTATACATTTTTTCTCTATCTTCTTCCCTCTCCATTCTCCTCAGACATTCACACACACACACACACACACACACACACACACACACACCCTCTCACACACAGAAACTGCACATTCCTTCTGTTTCTGTCTCTTTGTGAATACCATAACTCTTTCTCCGTTTCATGTAGAAAGCAGAAACAGAAATTCAATTTAGTAGCCTGATTGGCTGAGTTGCCTTTGGGAGGAAAAGAAAGACAAAATGCAAGACAGAGAAAAGAGAAAAGAGACACCAAAAGAGAGAGAGAGAGACAGCAAAGTTAGCAAGGCAAGAAAGAACGATGGAGGGATCCAGACTGAAAATGCAGGGAGAAGAATATGAGAGAGGGAGGCAGGAAAAATGAGTCGGGAGAAAAAAGACAAGGGATGAAGGGATGGAGGAAAGGAGCAAGGGAGAGAGAGAAGAAATGATGCAGAGAAAGAGTGACGGGCCAAGGGAACAAGGGATGGAGGGATTAAGGGACTACACAGAGAGTGAGGGAAGAAGGAGAGGAAGACAGAGAGGCATTGTGCTGTGTGGCAGCCCCCGGTCGCTGTTTGCTTTGGTTGCCTCGGCAACCGCAGGAGAGAGGACTGATAAGTTAACCAGATGGTTAGAGACTGAGAGAGGAAGCTGAGTGAGTGTGTGAGCGTAAGTGTGTTTGCATGTGTGTGTATGTGTGTGCGTGTGTGTTTGTGCGTGTCCATGCAGAACCCTTTCAAATCTGGGCTCTTTTTGAATCTCTGGTGATGATGGATGACGGGTGTGACGGCTGTTTGAACTTCTTATTAGTGTTTTAATTCCTTCATATTGTTCCAGCAAAGCCAGAGAACAGGTGAAGAACTCTGGGACACGAGTCCTCTTTTTTCATATCTTTTCTTTTTTTTTCCTCCTCTACATCACTTTTATTAATTCCCTGCCCAATTGCTTATTTATGTGAGATGTGTGGCCAGTGCCAAGGAGCGTGTGTGTTCCAGAAAGGGCAGGTTGTTGTCAAGGCCAACTAGAAAGAGAATTTTATCATTTTAATTTAAAAGTGAGAGAAAGTGTTTGAGTGCGTGTTTGTGTGTGTGTATGTGTATGTGCATGTGAAGGAGGACCAACGGAGATGAAAGAAGAAACTTTTTTCCTCTTTTATGAAGATTAATTTTTACAACCTGGAGGCCTAAAGCAGAGGAAGAGCAAAGAAGGGAGAGAGTCAGGGTGAAGGGGAGGGATGAAGAAGGTGAGAAACAAAGGAGGGAGAAGGGAGGGGTTTACAAACAAAAAGTGAAGGGACAACAGAGTTAAAAGAGGGAATAAAGTGGGTTGAAGACCAGTAAGAGTTTAATTGTGGGTTTGTTATTTAACCTTATAAAATAGAGCCTTACACATATGCATTTTTCCTACAAGTGACTACCTAATGACTAGAGAAAATCTGTATCTGATGGGTGCAGAGGTGGCACAGTTTCATTCCCCATTACCTGTGCCTCTGGCCTGGTCGCAGGTGCTAACAAACATAATTGTGTAAGGATGGGAAGGTAGTGAGGGATAATGTCTTACAGAAGCAACAATTTCTGGTTGGTCTATTCACCCAAAACATCATTTATGTGATTTCACATTGTAGAAATAAACTTTACTTAAAATTTTAGAAATGGACAATAAATACAATTATTATTTTAAAT
>JAPZDZ010000008.1:8099779-8113611 GCA_029783805.1 Acanthurus tennentii | reverse complement strand
GAGAGTGTATGTTTCTAATTCTGTCCGTCTCCAGTCTTTGAGGTCTGCCACCCTGATGCCAGTCTGGCTGGCATTGCCACGCGCACACGCTCACGCACGCATGCACACACAATTGATTTAACAGTGGTCAGTTCCTTTTTACCAGTAATCAAATATAGTCAAAACACAAAACCATACATACATACATACAAGGATTTCCAGACATATTAATATTTGCATTAATGCGCACACACACAACCATAAACTCTGACTACATACACATTGCTGCACTGGTTTTTTGCCAAGAGACATCCAGTGAAAGACAACTTTGTCTGTGGGGAGAAAGTAAGAAGGGAGGAGGGGAGTGTTGAGAATTAAAAAAAAGGAGGTTAGACAATAGGGAGGAAAAAATGGGGACATAGAAGAGGGGTGGTCAAAGACAGGGATTATAAGCCTTCTAGGAGAGATAAAGATAAATTGTGAATTTGGGTTCTTTAGAAAGCAAGAGAGAAAAAAGGGAAAGACAGAAGTATGAAGACAGAAAAGTGGGACAGAGTCGGGTGTATAAAAAGCTGGCAGATATGTGAAGATAAAGAAAGAGAGAAAAATAAAATAAGTGGAGAGATAAAGGAGGAGAGAAAGGGGGGGAAAGGGGGAACTGCAGAGAAACAGAGAGTGTGTGTTGACAGTATGGCAGCAGTAGCAGTAACATTCCTGGCTGAGCAGATCAGCTGGCCTGAGGAGAAAGACAAACACAGGAGAGGAAACCACGTCTAGACTACTGCAAGACACACACACTCACGCAATCTTGTGCACGCACACACACACACACCAGAGACAGAAAACACAAACTGAACAGACACACATCAACCTGCTAGTTAGACAAGGTGGGCGACTGCCAAGCACTGCCAAGAACCTGGTAGGGGGGAGGAAAAGGGAGGAGGGGGGAGGTGGAAAAAAGGGTGGAACAGAGATAGGAGGAAAAGAAGGGGCCAGAAAGAGACATAGGGAGGGGTGGGAGAAATGGGCAAAGGGTGTTACAATGAGACACCAGTTTAGCCTCGAGTTTTTTTCACTTTGCTTTTTGGAAATCCAAGTTTCAGCAGAACTAAAAACTTAAATTATGTGGAAAAGTACTGAAGGATTACCAGTAAAGGAGGTGGATGAAAACTGGGGGTGATAAGCAACAATCCAACAATTTCTCTTGAATTCAGAACTATTCAGGACATGTGGTTGCTTCATGTCGCATTCTTCAATTATTCTGTTACTTTGGCAGTGCTTAAAGTGGGGCAGGAATCACTGCTATGCAGAAAGGCACTTCTACATTTTACTCTTTGGTGTACTGTGACTTTGTTTTGCACACTGGCACTTCTTATAAATCAGGGTACTCTTCTCTGCCTTCTCCATAGCGGGATGATTCATAATGACCCTAAATAACCTGCACTGCCCAAGTTCACTACATAAAGCTACATAAAACTCATTGGCTAGTCGAAGTATTACTGTTACAATAATGTTGACTTACAAAGAGGTCAAACAGAACATAAACAGGTGAAGATGATGACACAACAGAGCTATGAAAGTCAAATCATAAACAAATAGCACTGAATGCCTTTGGGGAAAAGCAAACAAAATGTAAGAGCCACACCTAGCAATAATGAGCCAGTTGATTTTGTGTAAGCATCAGCAAAAGCACCTGCAAAAACACCTGGTGATACCACAGCCAACGAGGATGTTAACAACTGTGTCAGTCAAGATGAATGACTGTTAGTCAAAGGCTCGTAGCTGTATTTACTGCTCAAAAGGCCTGGCTCAAGCTTGACATGAGGGTTGGCTACAAAGTATGTAGCAAGGTTGCATCAGAAAGAGTAGGGACAGAGGCTTTTAGGGTCATTAAGTGACTTTTCTGGAATACCATGAGATGCAGTTGAAAGGTCTGATAGTTTAAGCTCATCAAAGGTCAAGAATAAACCCCAATGCTCCAAAATAGGCCAGTGCTTTCAAATCTTGTCAAACGTTAAAGTAGGTGGAACCCAAGCGAAAATTTGAATGTGCAAATAAAAAAGTATTAGCACAAAAATTTCAGTCTGGATGCTCAGTTCAATTGCAAAATATACTGTAGGATAACCACATGTGCTGCATTCTGTTGTTTCTATTGGTTGGAATACAACCATATCTGCTAACATAGACCATGAGATGCATCTGAGACTTTGAACAAGACGATGATGAACATTCAAGCTGATTATTAAAGATGAATTTGTGAATTTAACATCTTAATCTATACTCTTAAATAAGTACATTGTGTTTTAAAAAACTGGATTAAGTAAATGTATTGGGTATTGAGCTACTGAGCTTGAGTATGGATCTCAGCTAGCTGTGCCATCTCTGCCTCCATTCTCACCCAATATTCTCAGAAAAATGTGACAACCCAGGAGTGAACAAGGCTGTTGTCACAGTGTAGTAAGAAGCCAAGACAAGCAGTTTGACATTTGAGCAAAGAGAGGCTTTGCTGATAAGTCTCTAGGGTAGTAGGAGGAAAAAAGTATAACTGAAATGAAATGTGTTATGGCCTGGGGTATTCCTCAGTCAACTGAAGACTAAAAAGATTTACAACCTTTACAAAAATATTGACAGAGCCAAGAGAGAGCTGACCTAACTCTTATCAGGTCGGGTATTAGCGAGAAGGGGAGAGTGAGCTTTCTCTGGAGGTGAAATGGTTGTGGAAGGTTGTATTCTTACTGTCATTAAAGCACCTGTCACTGACCTATGAACTAACAGTGTGGGATAGGGATGCGTACATCTATCTATCCATAGCTTGTCCAAGCCTCTGGGAGACTGGCAGGTCAAACAGGCTGTGCACTGATTGTTAATTGGTCACAGGTAAGTCGAACTCCAAAGTCCAATCGGCTACAGTACTTGGAGTGGAAAATAGGCTTCCTGTGACACTTCAGCAAGTTTCACTGGGCAGCGTCCTTGGGGCTGACCCGCTGCATGTGCTGGTGTTTAGTGCCTGTTGCCTCCTGGGTGCTACTGATTTGTTGCCACTTATTTTTTGACTCACACTACAATGGTAGGCAAGAAAATTACTGTATGACCCGAAATACAAGAAAAAAGTGATAAACTGCATTTTAACATGAGATTGCACTCACAGTGGATGTGAGAATGTACAAATACAAAATAAAATGATAATTTACATACATATTGCAGACTATAAAGTGGTTTTATTTTGTCATAAGGGAGTCAGGATTTATTTCCCTTCAAATCACCTGATATTGATACCCCTCCACATGAGGGTTTTCAATATATTATAGTGAGCTATACATCAACATGCACAGCAGAGAAACAATATAAATTTGTCTTTGGTTAGAGATTTCCTCTATATGCCTCTAATATATTTTTTGTGTATACAGCTCTTGTGGGCATTGCTTCAAATCAATACGCCACATTGTTTTATGGCAGTATTGGACTTTTGTGTGGTTTTTACATTAATGTGATTAAGTACCTAAATTTGTCAGATATTTGATTTGCTGTAGTAGTCAGAAAAACATTTCTGTCCAACTATTTTATGCAATAACAAATATAAGACAATATCAACATTGTACTGTAAAATTATATGTACTGTTTTAAAGATTTTTTAACCGAAAACCAGGAAGTGTAAATTAATGCTGCTCCTTCCTTGGCACCCCAAAATTTTGATGCAGGTGCAAATGATAGTAATTTGACTGGGATGTGACGAGGCATGAGGGAAGATAAATAAAGTCTGTTCACAACATTTACAAAGAGTTGTAAATATGATTTCATTTCAGTGCTGCATTATCAAAATCATTTATTATAAACATGTAAAGCATGGGCATGGTCATGATTGTAACTGAAACAAACATTGCTGCTCTTAGGACAAACTTTTAGGTACATTAAACTACATTTTTTTCAATTATTCACATTCACATTATCAATGGACTGTGTTATATTACAGTGTTCTGCATCCAAGAACAAACTCAAGGGTTCAAATGGGCTCCAGTCACATCCATTTCTATTTTTACACCGTACAATCTATTGTTGTGTACAGCCAATGGCCATGAACGCTCATCATAAAACATTCAAAGTACTCCTCAAAATATTCAGGCCCCAGGGTTATTGGCCATTGGCAAACTTAAATGCCGGGTTGGATTTCTTGATTTAAAAACCAGCTCCGAGTCAAATACAGTCTGAATATAACTTCATTGATTCCACAATATTAGATACAGTTTGGCCTTTGATTAACTTTAGTGTCTCCTGCAGTCATTGCGGCTATTTAAACATCTGGCATGTATTGCATGAAAGACGGGCTTAATGAAATGAAACTAGTGTCCACAAAGCTCAGATGAAGGAAGATGAAGTGGAGCCTTCTGGGATGCACACTTATTTCTGCTGAATGTTGTTGCTAAAAGACAACACTTACGGTTGACACACTTATTCATCGCTCACAGCAGCTCAGTGAGATTGTGGCTCCAGGGACGAGCTGCTGCAGATGGATAGCTTATTGATAAATGTAGCCTTTCTCATATTTTGATGTGCCAAGTTTATGGGTTTCCATTTTAATGTCACTACAGGACACCAGACAATCTATTAAGACATTGCTGAAGACTCCTCTTACCAAAGAAACCCTACATAAAATGATCAGTTGGTTCATAGTGTTGGGTTTACATTAGCCTGGATGCTCTTTCTCACTCTTTCTCTCTGTTATCACTGTCAGTTGACCTTTAATGAATGGCAGTGTGCATTAAATATGTAAATATGTCTTCTAGAAAGTGTTTTTACCCTTTACAGATTTTTTTTTTGTCTGAGGATTAGTTGACTTAGTAATTCTTCAGCTGTGTGTAAATTATTTTAAAAAGTGATGGTGATAAAAGCTTTGCGTTTCTCAGAGGTGTCTATATCAGCGTGGTGCATCTGGATTAGGAGTTTTTACTTTTGTTCTTTCTTGTAGATATGCTTAAATGCCGTTATACCTTATGAAGGATACCTGAGCATTTTCTCAAAGTTCCACATTTTTTGAAATCGGTTTGAAGTCTCTATTTGGCTGGGCAGCTCAAGGACTTTCATGAATTTGTTCTGAACTCATTCCAGATTTAATTGGGTTTCATGCTTAGGATCACTGTCTTCTTGGAAAAAACATCATTAACCCAGTCCAAGATGTCTGGCAATCTCAGAGAGGTTCTTCTGAAGGATTTTCCTGCATTAAGCTCAACTCATTGTTTAACTTTTCCTTTAAACATGTCCATTCTCTGCCACGTGATTCTCTAGAACGTGAGTTTAGTTTCAGCTTTATATGAGCACAGAATCAAATTTCAGTGGTTCTCAACGGAATGAAATTAGAACAAAGACTCAAATTGATGAAATTTCATCACAGGGTCCCTTGTCTGATAAAAACTTTGCTTTGAGATCATTTTTTTATTATTAGAGGACATGTATGAAATCTACAACCAGAACAATCATATTTTCTTGGTGTTTTACTGACAGATGGGACTTAAATAAAAATAATTATGGCTCTTTTTGCTGGGAAACCCCTTGAACTCCCTCAGGGAGCCCTGGGGATCCCCAGAACCAACTTTAATAACCACTCTTTTAGCTTGCAATCAGGCTGCTCTGGCTGCAGGAGACACACTCTCAAAAGAATATAAGATGCACATTAATTTCAATTTAAATTAATTTTGGCATTGTGTGCTAATAACAACTCCTTATTAAAATCATTTAGGCTTCAAGGTACAAGGCTGTGAAGAAAATATGGAAGTGACTGCATATTTTTGTGGAAGAGCTGCATGTCAAACCCTATTGTGTTCTACCCACAGAGCTTGTATGATGGATGTGTTGTGTGGCCTCCAGCCTCTCAGTTTTCATTCCCTTTTTAAACAAATCTGTTTTGTTCTGCTGTGGGTAAAGTACAGTGGTAGACTTGTCATTTAAATGTCTCTTTTGTTTAATAAAATGCCTAAATATGGTTCATGTAAACATGTCTTTTTTTTCTCCTAATTTAGCATTGCTACATGGTCTACCCTGGTTGTTTTCCTCGTCTATTCCCTTCTAAAGGATTGCTTCAAATTATGCATGACATCTGAATCCATTGTCACAATTAACACCAATAAACCAGTGAAAACAAAATAAAGGAATCATCAGCATCTGTGTTTGTGATGCCTGCTGAGGCGATGTCAAATTATGTGAGGATTAAAAGAATTTCATTACAGGCTTTCAGTCTTTCAAAAAATTATTTTTCAGCTATTTTTCTGATATTTTTCAGTGTACTCTAATTATCATTAAACATTACATTATCAGAGTGGCAGTTAAGTAAGAATGATCTGATGCATGTTTTTCTACATAAAATCAACTAATAAAACTATTAAATGATAACTGTGCTCATATTAACACCAGTTATTATAATGTATCCTTTGTTGGACATAAAAGTTTGTACTAAAATTCAAGATATTTGATGCAGAAACACAAATTTCAACTTCATTGTGGTGGATCACAAAAGAAGTTGGGTTTTGTCCATGTTTTTTTTGTCCAGGTGTTGCATCATGTGAGTGACTCATGGACCAACACTGCTGTCCTTAGAGCCATGTCACTAGCATGGCTTAGATGCATTTTTGGAAATCGCACAGCCTCACTGATGACCACAACTACACAACTACACAATACTGCTTCACTTAACCAGAAAGCAAGCAATCTATGTTGCTGTGAAATAAGAGTTTAAATGACGTCACACAGCATATATTGTACACAAATGCAGTATGTGTTACTTCCCTTTAATTATACCAAATTAAACTGCCAAGGCTGGTGTGTGCGGGTGTGTGTGCGTGTGGTCTCTTCAGACAGGCCCTGCCGCCCACTTCCCTGACACTTGGGTGAGATATGAAGAGAGACATAGTGCAGGGGAGGAAATATCTTTGTGTTGACACACTGAAACACACACTGTCTTCCTCCCTTTTCCGTTTTCTTTCCCTCTCTTAGTTTCTCCACTATCTCCTCCCCACCCTATTCTCTGCTGTGCTTCTCACTAAGGGAAAGACCTTTAATAACAAGAAAACAGTTGCTTGTTAATCTTAACATGGATATTTACATGTAAATGACGTATATTGCATTTCTACAGCAGGTTAGTACGAACTGTGAGAGCTGAAATACTTTTGCTTAACAGTACTACAGCAGTATAAGCCACATCAAAAATCCACTAAATCACCTGAGTCGGATGCTAATTGACCTGAAATATGGTATCGAAAGG
The DNA here is from genome assembly GCA_029783805.1 of Acanthurus tennentii. Classification (NCBI taxonomy): domain Eukaryota; kingdom Metazoa; phylum Chordata; class Actinopteri; order Acanthuriformes; family Acanthuridae; genus Acanthurus; species Acanthurus tennentii. The sequence goes on along the minus strand of JAPZDZ010000008.1, from coordinate 8,106,383 downwards.
TTCACACAGGTTACAGGCTACCATAGGTTTTGTCATAATGATGAAATACTGGCAACCAGCCTAGTTTGACTCATCAAGAAGCTCTGTGGGCAGTAACACACCTTTAATATAATATTTGCTGTTAATTCAAGGTCATTTCATCTCCAGGTTCACTGTTTGATCTCTGTGCAGGGGGTGACATTTAAACACTTCGTACAGAGAGCATGACAAATAATCTGCTTTTAGGGTTTGGCTATATAGTAAAAGGGTTTGCACTGGGCCACAGTACAAGGTGTTATGAGGAAAGAAGTCTGGCTCCTGAAGAGGAGGAGGAGGAGAGACTATTGATTTGTATCTCAGCTTGAAAAGCTGAAGAATCCCTGACTTGCAGTATAGCAGATGGCCAAACAGCAGGTTCTGTGACTGTTATTGTTGACATAGAGAAAACTAAAGAAGAAAGTTTTTTGTGGGATTTGAGAGGTTTTAGATCATTGGCTTTAGTCAATATATTATTACACTATGTAAATGTACAGTATAATTATCAAAATCATCAGAGTTTATTTAAATGTGCTGTTTTGTAAAGAAACAACAACATGCAGTATTAAATAAATTGTTTAATTAGCTACTATTTATTTAGGTCATTATCTACAGACTACTTACTAAACACAGTGTATCAGGATATGAAGAGTTTACACCATGCTAAACAATATCCTGTGAAACTCCTCAGATCAATACAAATGTTGTTGGGTAACTTTAAACTATAGCACTGGACCATCTTTTGTACTGAAAATGTTGATCTGCACAGCAGCTATTGTTAATTTAGTGGAGAAGAAATCTTAAAAGTTCCTCTCCAACAAAAATCAAATTTTAAACTTTTTTAACCTATCCATTTAGTGTTCTTCATCAGATACAAAACACATCATAAGCACAATAATTAATAAATGCAATGGAAGAGCAAATCGGCCTTGCAGTAAACTAATGGTAGTCTTCCAACACAGTTTCAGACAAGTATTCATTGCATCACATATCTAGGAACCAATCGCTTCAAATCAGATGATGGGGCTACACTTAAATGAGGGGTAACAGAGAAAAAGTCAGGTTTAGCTACTTTGCAAGCTGAGCTTCGAAATTTTCAATAACAATAGCAGAGATGTGTTCAGTTTTCAGCTGCAAAGTTGCAAAAAAGGAAATTGGTGAACCTTCATGTTTTAACAAAAGATTTAAGAATCAAAGAGCTAAACTATAGCCTGCAGTAACCTCTTTTATAGAACACTGTTTTGCCACAAAAAACAACATTGAAGCCTGACGCTGTTCCATCCGTTTTATCCTGGAGACACAGCGAGTATGAGTCAACATGTTGGTCAGCGGTTGAGTTTATTTTTGTCATGTTTTATCCGTTGACTGTGTCCAAACAGATCTGCATTGTGCGAGATAATGTTAGCCAACTTTAGCCTGCCAAGTTACATGACAATTCATGTCAAGTGCTAACAGGACATTTTATATGGCTTGGTTGTGTTGACAAAGAAAGCTACAGCAAAGGTTACTTAAAATAGTTGTAAGATAGCAAAGATGTAAATGAGGTTTTGTGTTTGATAAGCAGAGTCAATGCTGTATATGAGTAGCAGAGGAGTGGTTGGAGAGTAAATAGGGGTGGGTAGATCCGCATGTACCACATTGAGACAAAGTTGTAGAGTCACCTTTATGATTCATGAAGGGATTTATTTCATGAAAAAAAAGTAATATGTAGTTTTGATTAACAGACATGAGTTTTAGAGGTAAGATCAATGCCTGAAGAGGAACTTTCAGAGGCATATTTTGAAACTGCTCAAACAAAGTACAAGTACCTCAAAAGTGTGCTTAAGTTCACTCCAGCAGTAAATGTAGGCTACTATAGGTGCAATTTGAACTATATCATCTGTCAAAACATTTTTTCGAACCAGATGGTTTAAATATGTGTCATTTAAACAAGACTGCACCAGATGTAAGGTGTATTTCCCTATGGAGCACTCTCAATAGCATTCAATATGAGGAATCAACAAGAAAATTCTGTTACAAATCAGACGTGATGGCTGAACTGACAGAATTTGATGTCTGTAGCATACCTTTGCAGTCATTTTGTGTCCTTTTGTCCTGCAAAATAGGCAGCCATTCACTGCACTTCATCGCTCTCATGTAAAGTAAACTGATTCGCGGTTGCCTCCAAAGTTTGTGTGGTCATGACTTTCTAATACACCTGTTTGTTTTGATTGACCCAATGCAATATAAAGTTGCTTGGCAGGCATCTAAGTGTTTTAACTGTCAGCTCAAGAAGAGAGCAAATTTATTTTGCTGTTGTGTTTCAGAGGTGTGTGCCTGGCACACCTTACTGGCTTACTGATGATCAACTGAGGTCAAACTTGAAATTTGGTTGATGGATTGTGACATTTCTGCAAATCGTGATTAAATGTTTTACTTAACTCAAACCTGACTGTCATTGGGGTGTTCTCTCCAGTTATATTGAAAATTGAATTATATACACTTAGTTGCCATTTTAGTAGATACGCTTAGCTAAAACTAATGTCATCAAACAACATCTCCTGTAATAAACCCTACCTCCTCCATGAAGATTTTAAGGTTTAGTTTCTGATACTATTTTATTGAGGCACTAATGTCACTGAAGTTTATTGTAGCTTATAATTTTCTTGAATTCTATTGTACCAAGTTAGAGATTTCAATAATAAGTGTATCCTCAGAGATACAGTTGGGGGCATTAGGGTAAGGTAGATGTTTATATTAAATTGGCAATGAGTGAACGGTCACAAAATGTATTGTCAGCTAAGGTGCAAAATTGCAGATGGGAAAGAAGGACTGACTTTGATTAAAGTCTTGAATATACAGAACAAACAACAATTTGATCACAAACAAATCGCTTGTCAAAAAGTTATCCCACGCGCTGCATCTGTTTAGGGTTTTTTTTATGTGTACCACTGTGTCTAAAACAAAAATTCTAAGAGGAAACAGCGGTGTATGTGATGATAATTGGATGAGGTGCAGTCTATGGCAGTGTAAGTGATTACTTAATAAAAAAAAAAAACATTTATATTTGATTTCATATCTTTTGGGTGGCAGCCTTCTCAAAAGAAGAGATTTTGGTGACCAGACCAATGACACTTTAGACCCCCATAGTCAGAAATAAACTGTAGGAGTATGAGTGAGGGGTAATCCACTCTCCTGAAGTGCTCTTCAGCAAAGCACTTCAGCAAGAAAAACTATTCCAGTGGAGCTGACAGTAGATGACTGCAGTAACAAGCAGCTTTTAAGTGACAGGGAATGTAACTGATGCAAGTGTGTGAATGTGAGGCAGGATTTTGCAGCCTGTCTGTCTCTACTGCAGCAGCTTATGACTATATGTCACATCATTTTTTGTAATTTGATGAATCACACAACACTGCGAGCCTGCTGTAGATCTTTTTGATTTTACATCACTTGGCTGCTGTAACAATGGGTTTTAGTACTATGGGGTGTCTGTTTAAGTAATAACAATACATTATAGTGGATGAATAGACAGAGGTAATGGGTGTGTGTGTGAGTGTGTGTGTGAGTGTGAGCATAAGGGGGAGAGAGAACACAGCCAACAGAGAAAGGGTGCGTTTGTCAAAAAAAGAAAGAGAGACAGGGATGGAGGAAAGGAGGGAGAGAGAGACAGAAAGTGTCTCTCCATCTCTTAAGACCTGAGGTAGCGTTGTGTTTGCCAATCTTTGCTTGTTTGTGTGTGTGCGAGTGTGTGTGTCTGCGCGTGTGTGTCTGCGTGTGTGTGAGATATGGCAACAGTGCCATCTAGTGCATGTACTTATAGGAATTTATTTTTGTAAAGTTGTGTCCAGTGTGCCAGGGCAGTTGAGACATGCCGACAAACTCACGTTGTAATCATCATCAGCCACATTAAAACCTCAACTGTGTGAGTACAGTATGTCTGTTTCATTTTACTGTGCTTTTCTCTCTCTGACTAACTAAAAAAAACGCCAAAATATTCATTTCTGTGTGCTATCCAGATAAATCTATAGATACTTGAAACTTAAGATGGGTAATCCATCACAGCGACATTTAATCAGCCTTATTTTTTTTTATCAAAGTTACATTATCATTGCATGGTACTGCAGCTGTGAGCAGAGACTGTTTATCAACTGCCCTTTTTGCTGCATTCAAGGATGCTCAGACACGTGACACTTCATAGTCGACTGCCAAACAGCATTCTGAATGCAGAACTTTTTAGCACCAAACTCATGATCTTTTCCTTATTGGATACATTTAATATCCATAACATGCTTTCACATTATAATAAGGATCATGAGGGTTCATTGTTAACATTAAATTAACATACTTTATTTACCTTAAATATCTCCTGGGACATCCATGCATGACATTTTGTTTGCATGTCAAAAAATAACATGCTAATGTGCCATCACTCATCAAGAGGCTCATGGGAACCTGACTGTCAGGCAGTGTGTTAACCAAGCATACTTAAAGTCCCAGATGTTACTTAAGGAAGGGTGAGAAGGGAGAGGAATGCAAAGAGCTGAATGAAACAAGGGAGGATGTTAATAACAGGAAGGATAGGACAATTCATGATTCTTACATTCACTTAGGGCTGTTAATATTAATTTATATACCACTTAGTTTAATCGACAGATGGTTTGCTCTATAAAATATTGGACGATAGTGAAAAGTTCCAATTATGATGTCAATGACAGGATATTTATTCAAATTGCCTACAGCCCAAAATATAAAGTAATTTAGTTTACCATTAGAGCTGCATCAATTCAGCTGTTTCTCCCCTGATAACAGTTCTGATACCTCAACTCAGGGCATCAGCTAATACAAATGTGAAACAAGTGTTTTCTTTTTCCCAAATATGAAATCTGACACCCTTACTGAGTAGAACTAATTTTGATCATTTTTATGCAAGGTAACACGAGGCAAGAATATGGTGTGGTAGGAAAAACTCAGCAGCTCAACATGACTGAATGCATTTTTTATTTAATTTTATAATGGCACGGACAGAGACTTTTTTGTTTGTAATGTGGAACAGCGAAACAAATTCAAAAATTTCCTTAAAACAGTATTGTTTCCAATTGAAAGCAGGGAACAACTTAGCTGATTGCAAAAAAGTCTGAGTGTATGGTAGCTTGTGAGATAATGAGGCTTCCTCTGACTTGATTTATTACCTCACTGAACAGTTTTATTATGAGTTTATGAACTCAATTGCTAGTTTGAAGTCTTTTTTTATGCATGATGTTCATTTATTAAATTATACCCCAATTTAAAGTAAAAAACATAATATAGTGGGGTACGCTTAAAGGCATGACCGCCTTCTCATTAACCACTTGTTCTTGGTTGTCAGTCATATTGATGCATAGCAATGCGTATCCTCACCAACTCCAGTCTTTTGTCCAAATGTGGTCACAAATGGCTCCAAAAAAATAAAATGGTGATGGCCATAATGTCAGAATCTTGTAAACCAGTGGGTGAAGTCAAGGTAGCTCCATCCAATATTCATTATACAGTCTAAAAGCAAAAAAAGGTTTGAAAAATCGTAACAGGTGGGATTGAGGTGTCGCTCCGCCCAATCCATTGCTAATGTATAGAACAAACTATGAATGTTTTAAAATGTCACCAGCAAGGCTTGGAGGGGTCATTAACTTGGATGCTATTCAAAGATAAATTTTTGTCCACTTAAATGGGCACAGTAGAGCCACAAAACAAGCAGTGGTAAGTTTAAGCCATTTACAGACCTACAGTTTTGCAAAACAAATCCATGACAAACAGTAATGGTTTGCACAGAGAAAGGGTATGAATGTTTAACTAGACTGGTTAAAGCATGCGCTATATCTACACATAACCTAGTTGACCAGAAAACATTCATCCTCTCTGTGAGTGAGCAGTTTCAGAGGTTTACTGTGACTCTCAGCTGGGAGCTGCCCGGTGTGGTCATGCTCTTTTAGCCACTGAGCAACTGGAGCACTTTGAAGGTCAAGTGCCTGGCCCTGAGGCACTTCAGAAGAACTTGGGAGGTGCAAAAAGTGCTGCCCGTTCACATTCTCTACAGATTTTACAAGCATGTCTAAAGGTTTTAGCCACTGTGGATGTCACTGCCCATCAGAAAACTGAAGGCAAACTAATGAAACAATTGCTGGGGTCATACTTTATTGTATTATACTACTTGTGAAACAACTGTCAAATATATGTGTCGCAGTAAAAACATGTTGTGATTTCTAGTCATTTGGAGCAACAAATTCATCTTGGAGCTATGGTTAGGACTAAAAACCAGGTTAAGACTGGTGTTGAAGTTTGCAGTCAGCAAATACTCAAGTGACATCTGTTTTGCTGTCACCTAACTGTCAGTTGCTTATCAGCAGTGGACTATCTGAATAAAGAGTTAGTCTTGTCACAGAACAGACCATTAATATCAGCCCAAGTAACAAAACAAGATGCTTGGATTTTGTCTGCTGACATTCTGAAAATGTAGCTTAGACATGACAGGAGTGTGTGTGTTTCTCAGTGTGTATCCTGTTGTTGTGTGTGGGCTTAGCCTCTTCATGGAGATCAATTCCATTGCCTTCACTTACAAAAAAAGTAATGTTTCAAG
>JAPZDZ010000008.1:8067415-8078051 GCA_029783805.1 Acanthurus tennentii | reverse complement strand
CTTTTAGCCATTTGGTGTAATGTAATTTCTTACATGAAAAATTGGTAAAAGTTGAGGCATTTTATTACAGATGATGAAGACTCAGCTGCACTCTTTCATTAAATACAGTCAACATGAATTTTGACTTTATTATTACTCCATCAGGATAAGCATCATACACGCCATCCTTTTATCTGTGACTCCTCATTCGCAGACATATGGCCCTGCTCCTCAGCTAGCCGAGGGAGACGACCTAACAACACAACGCTAGCACCATGTTCCTGAAAACATCATTCACCAGCCTGATTGTGGGGGTGTTTGTGGTGTACGTGCTCCACACATGCTGGGTGATGTATGGGATAGTCTACACTAAACCCTGCGATAGCCACAGGAATGACAACTGTATCACACCCTTCCTGGCAGCAAACCCGAAACTACAGGTGAGCAGTGTGAAGAGATGAATGGACAATGTCACGGTTCAGATTTCAGTTTTGGTGGTTTGGTTTGAGTGGCAGGTCAGGAACAAGGCCAGTGGTATAACCTGTATCTCTCTGTGTGTATCCAGTTAAGTATATACACTGCACTGCGGCCAAATGCAGAGGGAGGCCATACCTTGATCCACAAAGAGGACAATTTTGATGTCAACAGCAAGTTTGAGAGGTTGGTGGAACTGTCACCTTTAAAAATTAAAGTTATCATAATCCTGGGAAATACATTCTCTCTTTACTTAGATCTAATTGGTTAAGTCAGATTTAAACTAATATTTTATTAAAAAAATGAATTTTTATTAATCTGCGTAACCCATATTCTGATCTACAGTATATCATAATAAAAAAACACCATCCTTCTTCTCATCCTCTTGCCCTTGTTACTCTTTTTCCTCCAGGATAGTAAATGTCTCCCTCCCCAAGAAGACTCGAAACAATGGAACTTTATATGCTCTAATATTTGTCCACCAAGCTGGCGTCACCCCGTGGAAGGATTCACGAGGGGTCCACTTGGTGGCTCAGCTCACCACATACATGGTCCCTAAACCTCCTGAAATCTCATTGATATCTGGAGAGGATCAAAAACAGGTACTGAGTCATTTTTTTTAAACATGTGAGTGAAGAACATGGGGAGGAGCTAAATATTGCCTAATTCAATGCATTGTGTAACTCATGGAAAGATACTGTTAATTTTCTCAGTCACTAAGCTGATCACACACATTTTTGTAATAACCAGTCAGCTTAACTGGAAAACATACAGGATCTGCATCATATCCGTATAGATATCAGAGAGTTTGGCTACCAATCAGGCGTTTAATTTGAGGGTTAAACTGGGTTCAATGTGATGAAACAGGGTCAGAAAGAAGAAGCACAGCAGAAGAAACAGCATGATGGGAACTCTGCAACAAAGGGGGGGGCTAGAGGGGGTCCCACCTCTACGTCAGATCACCCATTTTCCCACTGGCGCTCCCGCCTGACACTCAACGTTGTCGGTGACCACTTCCTGTTTGACAAAGAATACCTGCCCAGTGACGTCCACAGATACCTCAGAGTGTAAGAAAGTCAAGACACACACACACACACACACACACACATATATATACACAACACACTCTGAGAATGTCAGTTTGGTTTAGAAACACAATGCTTTGAGTATATTTAGGTAATGTGAGTGATTGGTCTTTTGATGAATTACACAGACTAACAATAAAATTATAAGCTAAGCTTTAAATTAGGAACCAGGATCATCAGTGGGTGTTTTGTTTTCCTGTGTTTCAGGTTTCAAAATGGAAAGAAGATGGTCTATCTTCCCTTGCTGTTTGTCGATGAACTTAGCAACCGGGTCAAGGACCTTGTGGTGAGCTCATACATTCATTAAAATATATGATACATTTTTCTTACGTTCTAAGAGTTTTTTTAATACGCTATTTTTTCAATACACTTAGGTTAAAGTGTGTTTGTACTTGTAGGAGATCAACAGTACCTCCACAGAGCTCCCTCTGACCATCTCCTATGACTCTATCTCTCTGGGGAGGCTGCGGTTCTGGATCCACATGCAAGACGCTGTTTACTCTCTGCAGCAGTTTGGTAAGTTAATCTCTCTATCCCTCTATCACACATACACACTGTCCACAAGCCTTGCACTTTATTCATGTATTTTTTTTTTTGTCTGTGCGTTTTGCAGGTTTTACAGAAAAAGATGCTGATGAGATTAAAGGAATATTTGTAGACACTAATCTGTATTTCCTGGCTCTGACCTTCTTTGTGGCTGCTTTCCATGTAAGTCTTAATGCAAAGCACTACACCACATTATATTAGAATAGAATAGAGGTGAACAGTCAGTGCATTTGTTTATCATTTGGTTCTTGTTTTGATTTCTTGACTTGACAAAAGCATGTGAAAACATTCCTGGTTAAAATTTTTCAAATCCAAAATCCAAAATCCAAAATTCTTAGTAAGTATAACCATCAAAATTCAGTATAAATGGATGTTTTGATGTTTTGTTCTGATTCTTTTGTCATGTTTTTGTAATAAACAGACTTTTACCCACTTGTTGCTTTAATCTGTAACATAACATGAGCATAAAAATGTACACTTAAAATAAGGTCTTTACGTTTCAATAACAAAGAAAGAAGAAGGAGTATTTGAATGTACCTATTATAAACTGTTATTAAAAGACTGCACCTTGATAAACTTATACTTGTTTTATTTGCTCTTTCAGCTGCTTTTTGACTTCCTGGCATTCAAGAATGACATCAGTTTCTGGAAGCAGAAGAAAAGCATGGTGGGAATGTCCAGTAAAGCAGGTGGGTAACTTTACAAATGCAAAACAGATGACAGAAGTTGAAAAAGTCTGGAAATTCAGTTGCACTTCACATATTTGTTGTGAACGATTAAATAGGGCATCTCCAGTACAGCATTAAACTGTCAGTCATTTAGAAAAAGAGGAAAAAGAGATTCCACATGTAATCCAGTGTCATCTGTGTATCATAGTATAATCTGACTTAGTGGGTCTGATCTGTTAGATGTTAAGTTCTGTGTCCTTCTGCTCAGCAACAGAGTAAAAGAAGCTGTCGTGTCTTTAGGTAAAAGCAAAAATTACTCTTCTGCAAAACGGTGTTGAGAAGCCCCCAGCAGAATAAGCAAGAGGTTTGTTCTTAATAATTCTGAATAATTTGCAGCATAGTATTAATGTGTATGTGTGTGTTTTTTTTCCAGTGCTCTGGCGATGTTTCAGCACCATTGTGATTTTCCTTTATTTACTTGATGAGCAGACCAGCCTGCTTGTCCTCATACCTGCTGGAATCGGCTCCATCATTGAAGTGAGCACACACAGACTGGAAACACACACTTATAAATACAGCACTAAAGGCTCTCATAACTTAATACAAACATGTGCATGAATTCAACTGCATTAGATATTGAACAAGCCTTAAAACATGTCTTTATTTAATTTTTTGCGATAAATGTTACAATTTTAGGTTACTGCTAATTTTTTGTGTTTGTTTTTGTAGGTATGGAAAGTAAAGAAGGCCTTTAAGATTCAGGTTGTCTTTAAAGGACTAAAACCAACATTCAAGGTATGTTATTGTGCGTGTGTGTGTCCTACAATGGGTTAGTCAGTGTCAAATGAAATGAAATGAGAACCATGTGCACAGATTTTTTTTTAAAATATATTTTATTCGTCCTCCCTGCCTGCTGCTGTAATAAAGCTCTTTTCTAAATGACTAAAAGTTGAAACTGAAAACAAAGAATAGATACTGGAACTGCTGTCACATTTTTTCAGCTACAATAAACAGGCAAACAATATTGTTTTTATGCAAAAATGTAGTACATCTGTAAAAGCATATGTCTCTTTGGCCACAGCATTTTAACATGTTAGCAATTCATACAAGTTTCTCACTTGTGTTTGTTTTCTTTTCTGTGGAACAGTTTGGAAACCTAGATGAATCAGAGAGGAGAACAGAAGAGTATGATACACTGGTAAGACCATACAGGCTCACACACTCATATGCACAGAGGGTACAACACAAAAAAAACATACTCATGCATGAAGGAAAAATCTGTTTGTGCAGTCAGGCAATAAAGACTGCAAAGGGGATTTTCACTTAAGCAATGACTGTGTCACCAAATACAACATTATTGTTCATATTTTCAGTAAGTACCAGTCCAGCCAAAATTACTAAAAACACCATTCATTTCAGCCTTAAGGGTATCTTGCCTCATAGTCTTGAAATGTTTGTTATTAATAGAAAAAAATAGATTTATTTGAGTCAGGTAATTAAATTACTTAAATTACACATTTTTTTACAGGACATTGTAGATTGTGTTATAACTGGATGTGCACCAATTGTTATGTATGTGTTTCTCTGTAGGCTATGAAGTACCTCTCATACCTCCTTTACCCTCTGTGTATTGGAGGGGCTGTGTACGCGCTAATATTCCTACGATACAAGAGGTGGGAGTCTGTTTGTGAACTGAACTTGCAACAATTTTTAGCTACTGTTCTTATCACATGTAGCACTGATTTCATCAGCCTCACCAGCTGTTACACGATTATCACCATTTTTTCCTCTGTCTCTGTTGTAGTTGGTACTCGTGGTTGATCAACAGCTTGGTCAATGGTAAGTTTTTCTGACAAAACACCCTTCCACCAAATAAATAATCACTTCATTAATAACAACATTGGATTTACAAAATAATTCCTCCTTATTCAACTGGTACCCATTATTTGATTGATTAATTGATTGATTGATTTTTTCACTATTTTAGGTGTTTATGCCTTTGGCTTCCTCTTCATGCTGCCTCAACTGTTTGTCAACTATAAGGTCAGTTCATCATCATCTTGTGTATGAGTGTGGTCTTAGTTTGCAAACATTATTTAAATATGTGGGGAAGGTTGCCTGGTAGTCCACCTGATAAAGAATGTACCATGAATCAGTCTTACCCTAACTGCCTGGGTTCATTTCCAGCCCCTGACCTTTACTACATGTCATCCCATCTGTCTCCCCTGCTTTTCCTGTCTCTCTCCAGCTGTTACTGTCAAATAGAGTAGAAATGATAAAACATAGTACTTAAAATGAAAACTGACATAGAAAAATACTACTAACACCCCATTAACTTATTATGCTGAATTCCACAGCTGAAGTCTGTGGCCCACCTGCCCTGGAAAGCCTTCATGTACAAGGTGAGAACACAACTCTAGATGCTGAATTATGTGATGCAACAGCCATTTTTTTGCTGAATTCTTACATGCTTGTTAACATCAATTTGAGTCACTGTTACTTAATATTTTTATTCGTAGCTGTTGCATTAAATATATTGTTAATGGACTGATATTGATTTTCACCAGGCATTCAATACCTTCATCGATGATGTGTTTGCCTTCATCATCACCATGCCAACATCCCACAGGCTTGCCTGTTTCAGAGACGATGTAGTGTTTCTTATTTACCTCTACCAGAGATGGTAAAAACTCCAACACCACACAGATTTCAAAGTCACCATCCATACATACCTGTCCTGTTCCTTAGCTCAAACTCTCTTCTCTCTTTTTCAGGCTCTATCCAGTGGACAAAACGAGGGTAAATGAATATGGAGTTTCTTATGATGAGAAACCTGAAGGAAAGACCCACAAGGACTAAAAAGGAGAGGCAGGTTTTTTGGCTTCTATGGTCTGATGCCTGCAGATTTTGTCTGGTTTAACGGTCCAGAGGCGCTTGGAAAAACATTGACATGTTTCTGGTCAGTTAGTTGTTGATCAGGTGCATCAGCTTCCTTGTGGATTTGACTTTTTTTCACTCATAGTGCAAAGTCTTGAAATGTTAACATCTGCGTATCTGTCCTTTACTGTGGAGGGGTTATTTTTTGTTTTGCAGTCTGTAATGACACAGGAAGATCACTAAGATTAATCTCTTAGCAATTTTAAAATGATGCAAAAACCTGAAAAAATATGTTCTGATTAGTGCATAAAGCTCTGCTTTAGTAAGAAAGAGTGCATTTATGACTAAAGAAACTCTTCTGTGGTAGATATCTGTGATTACTCTGGGCCCTCTAAGTCATAAATTGTGCTCTTCCTTTTTTAAAATATCATCGTCATTCCACAGAATCAGTCTCATTCCTTGTCTATTGGAACATCCTGTTAATATCATGGATGTATTGAAGAAAACTGGATACAAGATAATTCCTTTGAGAGTCTGAAGGTGGTGCGTGAAGCCAAAAAAGTTCAACTTTCAAGTATAAAATTACAATTACTTTATGGGCCTGTGTGCATCAGTTGATGTGTAATTACACAGTATGGCCACAATGTCAACTTGGCTTTAAAGCCTGGCACACTTCCTGGGGGGCTGGTTAATATCACTGTTTTTATCTATTTTACTTTTTAAAATATTTTTACATTCATCTCCAGTTGACTTGGTTGTGCTAAACTGCAAAAGAAGAACATGATAATATGATTTATTGCATCAGGTTAAACCATTTTAAGCTGGCATTGCATCTTGAGACCCACTGTAAATATTTTGTTTACAAACTCTTAATCCAAAAGGGAGAGAGAGAACATACTGAGAAAAGCCTGGTTCAAACGGCTTGGAGGAACCATATCTTTATATCTTTTGATTTTCCATATTTCATATATTCCAAAAAAAGAAAAATATGAGTTTTCCCAGTTGCATTTATAGCTTGGATATTAAAGGGAACACTGTGAACACACTAGAAACTGACATTAAAGGTAACTCTGGTATAACAAGCAAACTGCATCAGAAAAAGGTGGGCAGTACTGACACTTGTGGATGATGCATTGTCAGCTTAGTTAATATTCCTGGGACAAAATGTGAGTGCTTTTATCAGAAATAATATGAATTTATGCTAGCAAAGTCTGAATGTTGCTACAGCACAATACTGTTAACAATATGCTTAAAAATGACTGAGAAAAGAAAAAGGAACTTAGTTTTAAATGCATCTTTTACACTTAAGATTTCCACTAATGCACCTTTCACCAGTACACATGTATAATGGCTGTATAAGAAGATCCTGATTGATTGCCATTGTGAAGGGGATGCATATCCTGAATGTTCCAGAATTATGGTCTGTGTCGACAAAACTATATTGAACGATAGTAAAAACATTGTGTATGAAGAGAAAGTGCATAGTATGCGATTTCAGACACAGACACAGTTTTCTTAGCTGTCAACTTGTTTAGAAACACTGACTTTTATTATCCTGTTACACGGGATGGTGCCCTGAAAGCCATACTGTCCTTTCCATCCTCACTAGTTTTGAAATTTTACCTGCTCAAGTATTTTTTTTACATATCAGGGCCAAGAAATCATGTTAGTGCCAAATGTGAGGGTGATTCTTGGAGTGAGTTTTTTAATGTTCACCATAATTGGCCCATTTGATGTTTTTAAAAATACACTGACGTTATGGGTGAAGCAGTAATGGTAAGACTTGAGAGAAGTATTACTACATGTAGACTCAGTCATTTTTCACTTTTACTTCACTTTTTTTGGCCATAGTTATCATTTTGTTTTTTTGTTTTGTTGTTGTTTTTCTTTAAGTAGAAAAGACTATTTGGAGTCAACCTACTCAATTTTCAGATATCAGAATAGATTAGGTCTCTTTATAAAGATCAAGCACAGGTTTTCTATTCCTGTGTGATTTCAGCCACGAGAGATTTGCCAGAAATTTGCCTTGAAATGGTTTTCCTTATTGTAATGTTTGTGATTTTGAATGAGATGTAATAAAGATGTCTGACTGAACACGTTTTTTGGCATTGAATTTAAAGCATCTGTATATACTTTTTTCTTCTGAGCATGTTATTTGCAGTTTTGGTTTTTAAAAGAGAACACTTACAGAACTACATAAAGAATACATTTAAACTTTAAATATGAGAATTAAGAGAGTGAACCACATGGTCATGTACAGCAGTGCTTTGATATGTAACACTAACTAGTATTTAGTTTAAAACTTGTGTGTTCATCATAATTTGAACACACATTCTGATAAAACATAAAGTGATACATCAAAATAAAATTGTGTATTTAATTGACAATAAATAATGGGACAAATATGAAATTGATTTTCAAATCAAAAATAAAGAAAACTGCTAAATTAAAAAAATTGAAAAATAATAGAGGAAAAAAATGCTGTATAACTTTGTCAATCTTAGACGCAAAGTCCGCTAATATTTAAAGAGAAAAGAGTGAGAGAGCTCTAGACTACGTCTGTCGTCATCACGTGTGCGTCTTGATGTCAGAGATACGCAGCCTTGACGCAAAGTATATCTTTCTAGCTCCCGCCCTCCCTCTTTCCTTTTCCGCTCTAGGAAGCTAACGTGCCTAAGGTGTTTGGTTCTTCATCCGAAGCTAAGGCCCCCCAATCCGGCGACTAGCACCGCTAAATTTAGGCATCCGACGCGATAAACATCAAATCTTACATCTACAATGGCCTCCGTGTCCGAACTCGCCTGCATTTACTCCGCTCTGATCCTCCACGACGATGAAGTCACCGTCACCGTAAGTGACCCGGGTTATGTCCGACAGCTCAGGCTACAACGTTACTGCTAGCAGGGCTTTTGACAGTATTAAGCTGATGGTTAAAGACTTCAGTAATGTAGCGTAGGGAATGAGAACTCTGGTGACAAACGGCGAAAGAAATATACCTCATAAATACATTTAAAGTTAGCGGTTGATGTGTTTATAAAAGCCTCATCCACTGGTCAGAAATGGCGGCATGCCTTTTAGCCTGCTAACCACAAGACCTGCTAGCCGTTTGCTTATCAGGGCAGCTCTAAAAGTCCGTGGTCATTTATGGGTTATATTTACAACGGGTGTAACCTTAATTGTTGTTGTTCCCAGAATTGCTCGCACATTTGGACTAGCAGTTAAAGTTTTACAGTCATTCACTCACTGACAGGTGCTAGATAATGCTAAGTTAATGCTAAGTTAGCGCATCTCCACAACAGCACATCATGCTTTTATTTTCAGGAGTTGAAAAGAGAAAAGAGGAGTAACATATGTCATTCAATGTCTGTCACTACCTTCTTGTGTACAGCATCGTTGTTTCATTCAGCAGAACGATATTGTTTGTTGTCGGTATTCTGACAGTAGTGGTACACGTGTTTGTTGCACAGCATCCCTATGATAGGCAACTATGGCAATGATAAGGTTACAGCTTGTTAACCAATGTATTAAGACTTGTACAACGCTATTAAAGACATAACCACTGATTGTGTTATAGGTAAAATATATAAAGTGTTAAATTAACGCCAGGAGGTTAGTTTCGTCTATAGTCTCAGTCTCCAAAGTGATTGTTTGTTTTCTCACTCAATACTGGAACCAAGGCATTTGCATTATTAAGTAGAATAGCATCCACTCTTTTTAAAAGCTGGAACCTGAACATCGCTTCTATTATAATAAAGGATTGCATGATTTTGCAAAATGTTGTAACATTAATTTCTATCGATTGTTTCAGTCTCCCTACTTTTGAAAATCTGAAATCACAGCAATTGTAACATTACTATCAGTATTATTATTTTTAAATTTAGGCAACTTTAGGTCACAAAAATGTGTGTGGCAAAACTGATCAAAATAAAATATAAAGAGCATATATAAGAAATAAATATGATTGTAGGAAAGGCTCGGTGACACAAAGTTGAGCTTCTTTTTTTTAGTCTCTTTGGAAATAGTGACAAAGGTTAAAAGAAGTGAATTCGGTACTAACTACTCTTTACTGTATCTGCAGGAGGACAAGCTGAATGCTCTGATCAAGGCTGCTGGAGTCACCGTTGAGCCCTTCTGGCCAAGTCTGTTTGCCAAGGTAAGAGAAGAGACATTCACTTTGAACTAATTACGTATAAACCACTGTTGTGCCATGTGGAGCGATTCTTGTAAAGAGTTGATTGAGGTGTGGGTAGCATGCAGGTTTTAAACCAGTAGGATGGAGTAGTGTATATAGTCTTTCTTAAAATGTTGTGAGTAATCTTTTGATTTGTTATGTATGGGTACTCGTGCCTGAGAGTCCATTTAAGGCTCCATAACTTACACTATCAAGAAGTTTTATAGATTGGTGCATCACTAAGCAGAACAAGACTGAAACATGTTATGAAGTGATTGTAAATGCCGTCTTTTTTTAGGCTCTCGCCAGCGTTGACATCGGCAGCCTGATCTGCAACGTTGGAGCTGGAGGTGGAGCTCCAGCTGGAGCTGCTGCTGTTGGAGCTGCTGCCGCTGCTGGTGACGCCCCAGGTAATTGGACACATAGGCTCGATAGGCTTACAGTAGCCTTGGAAATGATTAACAGTGGTAAAATGTGGCTGACCTAAATCTCTCAGGAAGGTTTTAAAAAATAGGTATCACTGAACTGCTTTTGAGGTGTAGTCCTGAAAGCAGTTCATTGAACAATATTTTATGACTCTTTTATTTCCAAGAGCTTAAACTAAATCTAAGCTGTGCACCTTGCTTTTTAAACTTAGTTAACCAAACCCTGTCTTGTTTTTCCCTACAGCCAAGGAGGAGGAGAAGAAAGAGGAGAAGAAGGAAGAGTCTGAGGAGTCCGATGATGACATGGGCTTCGGTCTCTTTGATTAAACATGCTGTTTTTTTAAGAAAACACAATAAAACAACAAAAATGACTGTGTTCTGAGTCTTTGTCTCATGTTACCAACACCAACA
>JAPZDZ010000008.1:7945003-7958120 GCA_029783805.1 Acanthurus tennentii | reverse complement strand
TGTGTGTGTGTGTGTGTGTGTGTGTGATGACTATCAACAACACTGCATGCATGACTGGTTGGTTTTCTGGTGATGGAAGGCTGTAAAATATTAGATTCACATTGCTTAGATGTGGTGTTGAGTTTAAGGACACACACAAAAGCCTTTTATAGTCAGAAAGTTTGTCGATTGATGCAAAACATCCTCTAAGAATAGAAACTTCTCACTGTTTTCTTGGTTTCCTGTCAGCTGTCCTTAATTTTTACAATTTTTTTCTTTAACTGTTTCTTTCTGCTCTGGTCTTTATTATTTGTTTCTTCTACCCTTTTTTTTGTTTCCATTTTTTTTACAAAGCTGAGACTCGAACGTTACACCCAGAGGCCTCTTAAATTCTGTAGTTTGTTCCAGGTAGTTTAAACGCAGCAGCACATTATCACCTAAATAGAGAGTTTATTCCTGACCACGAAAACACAAGTTAACAGATATCATTCCCCTGAGCCTTTTGGTAATGTCACATGATCTTCACAGCAGAGGGAGTTGTCATTTTTCTGCCAACAGCAGTTTTTATGGTCAAGAATCAGATTAAACCTTTTAATGATTATGAAGGAGTGGGAGAAAAAAAAAAGAAATGTTAGACACGAACTGTGCAAACTTCATCAGCTGAAGATCATGTGGTGTGATTGATGGCTCCAGAATAGCAGTGATATTACCATTCAGAGGTATTTTAATCAATTCCAAAGCACATGTTTTTTCTGTTGCGCCACCTTTATAAAGTCATTCACTGTTAGCTTGACTGTGAAAGGTCGCCTGTGTGCCTGTGTATTAAGTAAAAAACTGGCCTATATCAGGGGCTTAATGCTCTTGTACCTCCAGTTTTTCTGTAAGAACAGAACAACAAGCATTTTTTTAAAGGTGTGAAATCCTGTTAGGTGAACTGTTTGTACTCACGTGTGAAGAAACAATGCCGTTCGCTTTCAAAATAGAAATGCAGCCAAGTTGGAAAGCCGGCACAAGCAAGACCAAAATCTAGACTTCTCAAAAGATAAAAACAATGGAAACTAAACTCTCAGCAGCCACTTAATGAAGTACACCTGCAAATCTAATGCAGTCCAATACAGCGACAACTCTGCCATGAAATCGACCTTTTCAAAGTTTATAATGCTGTGTTTTGTTGACATTATAAAAGATGTTTAAGAAATTACTGTGGCCATAGTTACAGGCTGTTTTATACAAGATTACATTATATTAAAAGGTGTTTCTACTTTTTTGTCCTCCCTATTTAAGTGCATGAGGGTAGCAGAGGATAAGAAATGAGACGCGGTCCAGCACAACAGCACCACAACTTAACATGACCTCCTTGCTACAGCATGTAATTTAGCCTAATAAAGTGAGAACCGGGTGTGTTTTCATACCTGTGAGAGGAGCAGCAATTCTAATTGATCTGACCTGAAGGTCTGCTGAAGGTCACCAGATTCCTTTTTCGTTCTATTTGGAGCATCAGACCAGCAGCTGGATGTTTTTGCAAAGCTCCACAGCAGTTGCAAACTACAAAAATGCCCCAAAAGTTATGGAAAAGGTCAAATTTTTCCTTCAAGACAGTCTGAACTCTGAGAGCGTGAAAAGCTTAAATAAATCTGGCCTCACCACATTTCTGAGCTGTTTGGCCCCTGCTGCCTGTGGTTATTTCGAATATTCCATCATTGAGCCGTGTTCTCTTGTGAAACGTCTACGTTCGAAGCCAATTTTTTTAAAGCTGACAAGCTGCGGCACGTTGTTAGTTTTTTTTTTTTTTTCTCCCCAAAGTCTTTCCAAAGTTTTTATCCTGCAGTGGAGATGTCAGCTCTAAATCAAGCAATGAAAATTCATTCAGGGGACATCTTTTTGGGTTTCCTCCAGTCACTGTTCCCATCTTGAGTGACTCATCCTGAGCAGAAAATGCCTTCGAGCAAACCGATATCAGTTTAATTACTGGATGCAAGCAGATGGCTGGCAGGGAGTCAGACTTGCTTTGTAAGGTGCA
The DNA here is from genome assembly GCA_029783805.1 of Acanthurus tennentii. NCBI lineage: Eukaryota > Metazoa > Chordata > Actinopteri > Acanthuriformes > Acanthuridae > Acanthurus > Acanthurus tennentii. Next base: position 7,956,121 of record JAPZDZ010000008.1, on the reverse strand, counting down.
TCTCGGTCGCCTTTGGGCCTTTTGGGGTCAAACAACATCAGACACCTATCTCTTTATTTGCAGCGTCGCAGTGCCTTCAACTATATGGAATGCATTACATATCCCTCATGGTGCGTTAAAGAGTAGTGTTGTGTAATAATGTGGTTCTCCTAACGGCAGGGAAAATGCAGACCTAAATGCTTTGATGTTTTGTGAGTTTGTCACAGCTGGAATGTTGTTGTTGTTGTTGTAAAAAACGAGTCTTAATAAACTGGTGACTTGCAGCCAGAAACACAAACACATGCAAACACATGCAATGTGTGCTTTTGGACAAGCAGTTTGTTGTACATATAAAGTGGCTATGCTCGTATAACATTTGTAGTCAGGCAGCATAGATTGTTCTTGTGCAAAGCCCTATTTTACTGCAGCGTGCTTTCTAACTGAACTTTGAATTTTTGCATTAGGCAATGTTAAAATTTGATATCATTCCTTTCTCATGCAATGTATATAGGCTGTTTACTCTCACTCTTGATAACACTGCACGAAAAGGCCACTTGGTTGGCAGCTTGGTGTCTGAATGGCGACGGCACATTGTGGCATGGTATTAACCGTCATGAGTTCAGTTCCAGTCGGCGACTTTTGTTGCATCTCATTCCTTTCACTCACTCTGTTTCCTGGCTCTCTCCATCTGTTGCTATAAAGGTGAGGCAGGTTTATTTATATAGCGCCATTCAGACACAAGGCAGTTTAAAGGGCTTTATGGGAGCATAGAAATACATTGAATTGAGACGTTGAGAAAATATTTTAACTGCATTACTTACATAAGAGCCACAGCGAACAGTGATGTTTTAAGCCCTGATTTAAATGGGCTGACAGTTGAAGTAGACCTCACATATCCAGGAAGCTCATTCCACAGGTGGAGAACATAAAGACTAAGGCTAAAAAAAAAAGGACTACTGAAGGTATGTATTGTCTGAAAGCAGGCTAGACAGGCAGACAGACAGACAGGCAAACAGACAGACAGACAATTAGTCAGGTATCTGGAGTGGAGGACAGACAATAACTGACTGTGCACCAGCACTGTCATTAACACTATCAGTTGTGCTGCTCTCAAAGTAAATATCGCACACTCGCACACACAGCTGTTTTGCTAGGACAAAAACATGGCATCCTTTAATGCATTTTATGAACAAAAAGTGGATTGATCGCAGAATTGGACGGACTACACAAATTGTTGCGTCACTAAAAACCTCACTCGACATATGACCGTCTGCTCTCTCTCAGTAATTGGCAAACTAGCCGAAATGTTTAGTGCCAGATGCACATCATCATACTGGAGCAGCGTATCAGTGTGTCATTTGTCAAAAGAGGACCTTCAAAACATGTGTTCCTCTGTCATATTCTCTCTTATGTGGGTTACTTTGTGCATTTGTCTCAGTGGGATCGAGTGCAGCCGGAGCAACAGCTTTTACTGCGGCTTCGCTCACATAAACGTGCAGCCTCGTTGTGCTTTTCGGCATTTTGGTTTGGTTTAAACACTCCACAAGTTGGTTTAATCGTCTCTGCTTGTGTTTCAGTTGTTGTGGTTGTAATTTGATATTTGGATTGTTTTTACACTTTGAAACCATGTGCAGATGTTATTTTTTGTGATGTTTATGATTTTGTCCTTAAAAAAAAAAAAAAAAAAGAGTAATTGTCTCTGAGTCATAGGGAAATATTTGGTAAAGTCAGTCACGATTATGAGTCACCTCAACATGCCTGGTGTCGGGTGCAGTCATAACACGACTTTGTGGACGCTGCAGACAAAAAAGTTGTTATTGTATCTAGAACTATATAGTTTGTTGTTGTGTTGTTGCTGGTTTTGAACAGCTACTGATGCATTGCTTTTTTTAAACACATTTTCCATCAACTAGTTTTGATTATTTGACTTTTGCAATTTTAAATGCATCATAATTTAAGGTTTCGGTTCAACAGTCTGTATTAGTGGTGGGCATGAAGTCACTGAGGGTAACATTACTGGCATCAGCTGATTCTATACTGAAAAACTAATCTGTGTCACATTAGATCACATTTGGAGAGCATGAACACAGAGCAGTTTAACTAATATGTTAGTGAATTAAATGCATTTAATGATAAATTGTTTTGGTAATTCTGGCTTAAATATTTCTCTGTCAGATAAAAGCCATATTTTGTGTTTTTTTCTGCCCATCCCTATTGCATATTGTAGATTTTTGCATTACTTTAAAAAAAAAAAAACTATGATGATAGACAAGATATTAGCTCTTAACCTAAACATATATCTTTACACAGTCATTATGTCTAATTAGAGGAACACTGGGTTGTTGTTTTGCAAGGGTTTATGTCTCACCACAGACTTAGCAGACTGTTCACATGAGGCATTGGTTACTAAAAAACACAGTATATTCCTCTTTACCAAGTGTGATTTAATGCCCTCAAGTTAGTTTACTGCATGCACAACTGGCATACTGTAAAATTGCCAGATACTGTGTGTGTGTGCAGCTTATAGGCAATGTTTGCAGGAGTGTTAAGCTGAAGGTTTAGTGAGATTGTTGGATACAGTTTGGTTGGTTTCATGCCTAAAGTTAAATTGGTTCCATGTGCAAATCCCCATTCCTGTCCTGCTTTGACACAAAAACATTTGACGAAGAAGAGCAAAACAAGGACAAAATCCTGACCCGCATCCTTGTCCCATTCTTAGAGAAGAGCTTTTTTTTTTTATTACCAAATGGCAGATTTTGTTTTCACCAGCTTGACAACAGGAAATTAAATAGAACAAGATGTTCCTTTGTGGTTAAAGCCGTGCCAGTGCAAAGCTTGAGCAATGCTGCAGCAAAAAAAAAAAAGTTAATTAAAATGTTAACAGCAGAAATAATAAAAAATTTGCACCTTATCATCACTGCTGCAGGGCCAGTGTATTTGTATGATAATTAGCATGTGTTTGAGCATGGCTGTTTTGCACATTTTTAAGATTTGACTTCATTGTTGGCTACTAAATGTGTGTGTGTGTGTGTGTGTGTGTACATGAGAGAGGTCAAGAGAGAGCCCAACTAGGTCAAGCAGTTTGGAGCTGTTGATTTCATTTGGCCTTTATCAGACTTGAACATGCTAGTGTGCATGAGGAGTGTTTGCATACATCAGATCTGCAGTGGAATATTCCATTTGACTTGTGGGTGGGGTTTGAACTTAACCATCTTTAGGTCTCTCGTGATCCTGAACAGGTTTGTGCAGGCAGTTTTAATTCCTCTAGCTAGTAGCCAAACCTGCTGTGTGTTTGTTACAGGTGAAATTGATGGTGTTAATCCGTAGGCTTACATTAGCGCTCCGCTGCTTTAATTTTTCTCACATGGTGAGCTGAGGGTGCAATATATGTACTTATTAATGAGGTTTGAAGTTTGAGACTCTAAAAGACAAGTTTGAGGTTGTATTTTTGTTTTGGTCGGCGTGTGACTAACAGTTTGTGGTCTCACCAAGGGCTGGAAATTAAAAGAAACACCCCCCTAAAAATAGTGAGATAGACCAGTGTAAAATAGATCTGTATCACCTTCTTGCACACACTCTTTTAGTTTTTTTCTTTATCTCATATCTGACTTGCTACTTCCTTGTGGGTAAAGGCCTCAACACACACTCATAAAGAACACTAACTACCTGACACCCATCCCCCAAGACGGGATATTTGTGGGGGGTTCAGTAATGTGATGTACGGTATGGGGTACTGTAGTCGGTGGGGGTGCACGACTGAGGTTGGATATATGGTTTGGGTGACACACAGTCAGTAACGTGACTCCTTGGTAAAAGTAGGCCAAGGTTGCTGTCAGCAGCTTGTCAAAACCTCACTGTATTCGGCCTCAGACGCTTAGACCTGCAGGAGTCAACACAGCTTTTTAACATTATAAGTCTGTAATTATTTATTTCAGTGTTAGTTATTGAGAGAAAAAAGCTTTTAAGTCGACAGATCAGATAAAAATGAACTTTATGTGACATTAGACACTACTTTGACATCAGGTGTCTAGACAGGCTCAGACCAGCAGGCAGTGGATTAAAATATCAGTGTGTACATGTTTGTGTTTGTGTCCTCAGTGTTATGTCAGTCAGTCTGCTGTAGCTTACAAGTAAATGATACTTTATTACAAATTGAAAGCTTTTGAAAGTATAGCATGGCAGAAAAAGTGTACAAACTGGTTAATAGACCAAAATGAACTGAGGTAAGCTATTATTTGGTATAGTTATGGGTTAGCATACTAGCCCTGTTGAGCTAACTGCTCTCTGAACTAACTGCATTACATATGTGGGCTAGTCAGACTGCTAATTAGCTAGCCTATTAGCTAAGGATGATTTGGCTATAACTAGCTGCAAAGCTAGCTGATACAACTCACAGCAAAGTTCTGTCCTCTCCTCTCTGCTCCTCTTTTCCTTATAGCTTTGGTTTATGTTTGCTAGAATGCAAAATTAGGCCTGAACCCCATTTATGGTCTCGTGCCCCTTGACCTATGCAAGGTTTCAGGTGATGTAACGGACCAGCTAACAACACTTTTGCCAACCAATTGCTGCCTGGCAGCTATTCAGCATTACTGAACTTGAATAGTGGCCAAGGTAAGGTTTAATGTTACCGATGATTACTAGCTCTTAAGATATTTAAAATTCAGATATAATAATCATTATATGGGTCACACCCTTGTAATAATTATTAGCTACATGTTAAAATAGCTGTAATGTTTTGGTAGGCGACCTACATTAGCAAACAAAAACATCCCTTCCAGGTGAGTCATGGCATGTGCAGTCATTCTCAACCATTGTTTGGGACAAATGTTTTTTTCTTTGCTGCTTATTGAGCTTTCTCATTAGTCAACATAATATGGGTGAAAAGCTAGCTGTCAGTGTTGTTAGTAGTGGTTACGGATCTGTTGCAATCATGCAATATTGAAAGACTTAAAATAATTCTGTTGTTATTCCAAATTTTGTGCATTTATCTATTATTTCAAGATGGTTATTACCCCTTTTTAGCTGTGTAATCACACTAAAAGCCTCAATTGCCCTAAAAATTTGCAGTGTTTCATTAATGAGGATTTTATTTAAATGTTGTTGCCTGCATCGGCAGCTTAGCGACCATTCCGCTACTGGTTTGTTGTAGTCTTAATGCTAACGGGATGAATATGAATGTATTGTATTTGTCTCCACATATCCATCTGAGAAAATCGATTTTGTCAGTAAATGAAAATGGCAGAGAAGCACCTTCCATATATTTGGTTTTTGCTTGGAGATTTTGTATTTCAAATACATTTCCATTTGAATAAATTTAGTTTTTTTTGTTTTGTTAAGTATAATCTACTTTAAAGGCCTTATGAGATAGCTATAAACAGTTTGGAAAAAAAGTGTCCCAACGATTGTTAATTTACTGTGCTGGCTTCATACAAAGACTTGCGGTGACCAGACCATTTTTGAAAATTAGTGGCCAAATGGTCCTAATGCTGTACGTAGATATGCACGAAAGCCTCTGGGGTTGGAGAGAGAAATTCCAGTCAGTTCTTCCTGTTTTTTTCCTGTTTTTGTGGTAGGTTAAACTTGATCAACCTGTCAGTAGAGTGTCTTGTTATTCTTTACTGACTGTGTTCTTCTTGATCAGTAGCCCAGATAGCCAAAAGGTTTAGCAAATACATTTTTTTAAATTTTTTTTTTATTTTTTAGAGGAGGCAGGTTGAGTTGACGCTAAGATCAGAGATTAATTCAGAGCCGTAAGGAGGATAAAACAGAATCAGTGGGAGGCTGTAAGAAAAAAAAAAAAAGGTCTTAATATGCGTGCACATGTGAGTGAGTGCATATAAGTGAACAGCAGGTATATTACATCATGTTCATACCGTTCATACCGGCCAAGCAGTATAGTGATATAAGCCCCTGTGTTATGAGCAAGAGATTTGTCATTGACGCTAGTGCACGTTGATACACATGTGCCCCCCCCCCCTTGCTTACTCTCTGCACTGCAGCAGCACTGCACCATAATGCACACATCCAGTCTCTATTTATCCCCCCCCCCACTCGCTCTCTCACACCCTCTCTCTCTCTTCTAGTACTCATCCTTGCCATCTGTTTTCAAAAGCTTGGAATATGATTATTTTTCATGGGAATATTACCATCTGGAATCGGAATGTTGTTTGTGTGTGAATGTGTTGCTTTATTGGGTAACCTGTGCGCTAACATGTTCCTCTGTGGGTGTAGATGTCCTCAAATGTAAATGGGTGTGTTTGCATGTGTGTGTGTGTGTGTGTGTGTGTGCGTGTGAGAGACAGGGAAATGGTATGCAACTCAAGACTGAAGAGTCTCTGTACTCGAGTCACTCTATCCCAGTAAAAGACAGAGTCGCCAGAAAGACACAGAAGACCAAACATCTGTCAATGGCATTTAGCTTTTTTTCTTCTTTCTCCCCTCTCTCTCTCTCTCTCTCTCTCTCTCTCTTTCTTTCTTTTTAACACACACACACACTGACACACACACACACACAGGCAAGCATAAAACTGTAAAACCACATCATTTGCGTGCCAGCAAAGGTGTGGGTGTAAGGTTTTGACAAATGTCAGATGTCTGGCAGATGCTGTATTTGCCACTTTACCGCCTGGCTGATAAGTAAAGTAGTAAATCCAACAAAAAGAGAAAAGATATTACAACATTGTTTTTTATTGATGCTGAAAATGGGCGTAGCTAAAGAGCGAGCTATGTTACTTTCTTTCATCTTTTTGTTCGAAACTTGCACATGTGCCATACTGATGGGGCTCATGAGAGAAATATGAGAAAATGGCTGCGGGTAAAGATTTTTATGAGGTAAATCACAAGTTAAGTTTAGTCTGGTGGTATATAAGGAATATAAAACATGAAAAAATAGAAGGAAAAGTCAGCAGCAGCTGCACATACGCATCATAATCTGATATATTGTAGTATATGCTCACACCAAGTATACTCATAGATGTAAATACACCTATTACCATTTCCTGTAACCTGTGTAGAAACATTTCTGTGCACTGTATCATAAAGGAATTAAAAGCAGTTTCTTGTTGCACCGGACTGAACTGAAATAATAGTTAATAGAGGTTTGACATCTTATAGCTCCCAAAGGCAATTTGTAAAACCAGATAACATTATTTCCCAGCTTCTGTGCCTCTGATGTGAACCTATCTGCTCTACCTGGAGGGATTTCTTGGATTTCAAAAAGCACTTAAATACTCCCGAATCGAACCAAATAAAGCGTCAGATCAGGTCATAGGGGCTGCCTGTGCTTGAAAAATTGTAGTCGAGTGTCTCTCTCTCACAGAAACAAAATACACCTCTCTTTATTTTCATTCAGCGTCTGTCCCTCTTTCTTTCTTTTTTCTTTCTCCCTCTCACACACACACACACACACACACACACACAGACCTCAGACACAAACAGCCATAGGCCGCAGCAGCGTGTGAACTTGATCCTCAGGTCTTCAACCTTGTAATCCATATCCAGCTCTCAATGGGTCAGCGCTGTTGTGTGTCAAGTTGGCCGAGCGCTCACGTGCCTCGCCGATGTGTGACACCAAAACTCATGTCCGTCCACACGCTGATGGAATAGCGATGGTGTTTACAGAAATTAGACAGGAGGACAGGAACTGGACAAACAAACAAAGAGATTTGTACGACTGATAGACACACACATTTGGGACTTCATCAAAACATTGTTTTTGTTATTCATATTTTCCAGATTCAATTATTTGGTTTTTAAAAATCTGTCAAAATGTTCCGGCCTCAGGGGAAATATTTCCTTTTCTTGTGCCAAAAGATAATGAATTTATCATGATTAGAAAAAAAACTGTGCAAAGCATAAAACCCTTAGATTTGAGGAAACAAATGGATGATCGAAACCATCATTCATTATTCTGTTTATTGCATGATTGACTGATTGACAGAACAGCTGTAACTCAGCGTCGGTAAACTGGCTCGTTCTGTTTCTTTTGATGCCATCACACAGCTCTCTTACCTATTTCAAGTCTGCTCAGTTGAGATAAATTGTACATGTTCAAGTTTAAACATCCACATCTGGTGCTTGTCTGCATCACATGGTCTGCAGATGTGATTGACAGCTCCTTAAACAAGTAAGTGGACCTTGAGTTATAGATTGTTCTGTCAGCTGCTGTTTTTAGAGTTGAGAATGACCTGTCACACTCTACTTTGGTTAAAGACAGCTAACACCAGTGTCATGGTTAAAGGAAGCTTAAAATAACTGTGGATGGGGAAGGGGACGCAAACCCTGAGGGCCAAAATCAGTGTAAAACATTGAAGCATTTAATGAACTTAAAACAAGTCAGTAGTTTGTGATCAAGTGTCTTTTTGTAATTTTGACGGTCGACTGATATTTTTGAATTATTTCTTAGAATTTTTAAAGTCAGAAAAATTTGAAAGGATCTGGTTCCTGCTGCTTCAGTGTAATTTTTTTGCTAGTTTTCTTTGTCTTTTATGATACTGAACTGATTATTTTGAAGTTTTGAGTTGCTCGTTGGCCAATTAAACGGTCTGATTACTTTTGCTTTGGCTCTAAGAAATTTTTATAACATTTTCCTGAAATTTTACGGAGCATGTGGTTAGCTCAAAACATAATTAACAGTTACATCGATTAAAAAAAAAAACCAACTTTTTTATTTCTAGCACTGTGACTAGAGCTTTTTAAGGATTGACTCAAGAACCTCCACATGATAATATAGCAACCTCAACCAAAACTTAGCTAAATTTTCTTTCAATGATCCTGGCCTGTATGTTCCAAACATTGATCCCATGTATTCCCAAATGCATTACTTCCATTGAGGCTTCAAAGCAAGGGAAGGGCAACTGTTTTGTTTACCACTTAATCTTCCTCTTCAGTTTCACCTCATTGCCCAAATAACCAATTTTTTTAGCTTCAGATAACTGGCAAGATGGCAGCAAGCAGAAAACCCCAGTCTGAAAAAATACATCATGTCACTTACAGCCGAGGTTTGGCGAAAGGGTTATGCAAGAGCGCAGAGAACATGCAAAGCATCTTACAGTGCAAGTTTCTGCACATATGCACATCAGCACAGTGTTCCATACATGATCAGGCTTGCAGCAGATTTTTTTCTCATGTTACCTGCAATGAAAGAGAGACGGAGAGGGAAGATGGAGGGAGAAAGGCCGAGCATGCCCTCATTTCATGCTGGTGTCATAGGTAATCTGGTCTGTGGTCCAAGAATAAACACTCACTAAAATAGACCTGGGTGATGAGTGTTCAGTGTGTGTGTTGGTGTGTGTATGTGTGTGTGTGTAGTTGCAGAAATGACAGTCTCTTAATTTGTTCCTGACCTTGAACTTTACAGGCATCTCCTTTCCATCCCTCCTACTTGTTTTCCTATCATCTTGTGCCTGCCTCCTTTTATTCTCTCTGCTCATCTCAGAATGAGAAAGCTAATTTTTGGATCGTTTAATGCAAATATTTTACTTAATATGACTGTTTTCTTGCTGGATTTCCTGTCTGTTAACCTGCGTTTATCTTGCCACCATCTTCTATGAACCATTCCTTTGATTTTCCTCCTGCTTCAGCCCATCCTCTTCCCTCACCTCACCTTCCCCTCTCTCCCTCTTCGCTCTCTCGTGAGACTGTACGTTGTTTTCTTTAGCCTCCAGAAGAGCTGCGGTGAAATTCAATACAAGCCATGCTCATGTTACAGACACTCACATGCACAAACACACAGAAACAATACAACAACTGACCGGTGCTACATGTATACGCACCTATAATCAGATAGCAATCGCCGCTTTGTGTGTGTGAGAGTCACAGATGAAGGCCAGATATCATGTCAGCTGAGAAAAAGAGATGCGTGGATGGATAGCAGCATCTTCACTTGTTTTTGTAGCCTTGTTTACTTACTGTGACCTGATTTTTCCTTCTTTGAAGAACACGCAACTTACATATTCTAGTGACATTTATTGACACTGTAAACATGACACACTTTCAGATCCACAAAACTAGATCTCAATATAGTGACCTCTCCCTAAACTTAATTGGTTGCTCGTTAACTCTCCTGCGGACTTTCAAAAACAGCCTCAAACTAAAATAAACACTATACTGTCAGATCAGATGAATTAATCGCTTCTCATGCTCTCACGAGTATCTCAAACGCCAAAAACTGCTGTTTGCCCTTATGACGCCTGTTGTTTACCATTTCTCCGGTTCAATACGCCTGGTATGTGCCAGTTCTCAGAAAACAGAAGACAGTTAATCACCACATGGGTGTAGCATCAGTGTTGTCATCACACGTTTCACTGGAGATGTTTGAAGCTTCCAGTTGTGCTCACCACGCCAAACTCTTGGCAGTTACCGGAGCCAGAAACCCAAGAGGAATATGTTTTTGTTGAGACATCTGTCAATCAAATCCTCCATCTCTCCAAGCCCGAACATTTTTTAATAACAGAGCCCACTGCGGAGAGGTTGAAAGTAGGCCGACGCAGTCTGGTTCGCTGACACTGAAAGATTTAACGCTGTTATGCAGTGCTAAGAGGAGGGGACAGCAGCCAAAACCTTCATAGAGCATTGTGTAACTTTTCTATTTCTAACATGACAACACATCTGCTAATGTGAAGTCAACAAAAGCAACAGTTAGTTTTCTTATAACTTGCACCTAAATTGCTCCAGCGTGTCTGTGCCTGGTGAAGACCTTTTTAATCAATGCTGCTTTTCCAAAAACTGTTCAGATGCAGCTGGCAAACGTCACCGTCTGCTGCAGCTGACAGTCTGATGTTGAGTGCTGTTGGTTTTTTTGGCAGGCAGTCGTTTCTTGCAAAAAATCTGCAAAAGTGGATGACAGGCAAAAAAAGACTGATGTTAAGTTTCATTCCAACAACAAAAACACCAAAAACTATGCAACTTTAACAGGTTGTTTGTGTAACTCTGGCAGAATAATGGTGCACATGACCATCTGCTCATTGGACATGTTTTCTTATTATTCGTCTGAGCTTGAGTTGACTGTGTTGATTGACAGAAGATGAATCAGCTGCTATCTTGAGAATGAAAATAACAGTCAATTAAAAGTCACTTTAAATATTCTCAGTTTCAGCTTTAATTCAGATGTGAGAATTTTTGTTTGTCTTAAATAACTGT
>JAPZDZ010000008.1:7925092-7938933 GCA_029783805.1 Acanthurus tennentii | reverse complement strand
GAAGCCATTGTGTATGTGTGTGTAACCCCCCACAACACTGGGGTCAGAGAAAGAGAGAGTGTGTGAGTGTGTGTGTGAGTGAGTGTGTGCAGCAGACACAGTTTGGTCAAGGAGCCCATATTTACACAACCTAGAGAAAGGACAAGAAACTTCTACCTTACAAGGTCTTGAATTGGGAGCATGAGCGTCTCTGAGCTCCTGGCAGCGGTCACTCATTTGGGAAAACCGGCTCTTTCTCCTGAAGGCAGGAACATACATCAAAGTCCATGAGGCCTATCACATCTTTGCAAACCAGAGAAAAGCCATAATGAAAATGAATGCAGAAGCCTGTCATGTAAAATGACCAAAACTAATCCGACTGTTGCAGAAAATCGAGTCTTTATGTGGGAATCGTGACGTTTTCAGGCTCTGTTTCGAGCTTCAGCTCAAGGCCATTTTTGTAAAGATTCTACAGCTTGTGCAGCGGCCTTGATTTATTCAGCCTCTCCTCCAGATGCCCCCCTCCTTTTCTTTTTTTTTTTTAAAGTGAGTCATCCTGAGTAAGAGCATCACCTAATGATTAAATGCAGGTGAAACTGAGAATGGAAATGGATAGGGGAGATGATGGAGGTTGAAAGAGAAGGAGGAGAGAGCTTTTGAAAAGAGAGTGGCATAAACAGGAGGAGGACAGAAGGTGATGAGCACAGACGATGTGTTTTTGTGCCACATTTTTCTTTTTTTTTTCTTGTTAGGAGCTTCGTGTATTACATAACAACAAGCTCTCTCAGATCTGAGCCTAAAGTGACGCAGAGAAAGCTATTAAATTGTCACAATGCCCGTCGAAGAAGAATAACAGACAAAGTGGAAAAAATATCTTTATCTTCTTCATCTAATATGATTGTGTTCAGTCACAACAGCACAGCTTTGACTGCAGGAACTGTGGACTTATGTACTAAAAGGGTGCAGTTTAGGACATTCACTCTCAATGACATGTTGTGAAATAAAAAAACCCTTTATGGGAATCCAACGCCTGCAGACATCAGGAATAAGAATAATAAACACAAGATGAGTCAATTTTATAAACACAGAATTTAAGGTTGGGTGAAGGCTAACAGTACAGTAGTTTAACATGTTTTTATACAGAGTATTTTGTTAAATTACATCCTTTTAAGACTCTACAGAAATCTTGTCAGGTCCTAAACATCATGTTGTCTTGAAATGTAAAATAATTTCAAGTTATCTTTGGTACAAACATACCAATTTCAATAGTTTATTAGATTTTAGTGTCTTTTTTTCTTAATTGTAGTGGGATGTCTTCTGAAAGGACACAGATACTTTCAGAAAATGTTGTGATACAAGTGTTTTCTTTTGTCTGGATATAAAAGGCTGTCATCAGTAATAGACAAATATACTTAATGAGATGATGCTGTTTCCAGTCCAGGTCATATTGAGAGTGAACCCAAAGATCCTGTTAAAGGGGATTTGATCAAAAAGGACTGCACAGTCTGAAGGTGACCCAAATGGAACTTTTTTCACCATCAGTCTTGTTCACTCTTAATCTGTTTATTCACTTATTTGACCAACTAGCTGTGCAGGCAGCAGCTGTTATGCCACCTATGTGGTGCCCAAAGCAGTGCAGCTCTGGCAACCCTGCAACAATGTTATCCCTCTTTGGAGGCCGTCTTGGCTTTACTAAAGGAGATTACTGCAATCCAACAGGAAATGTCCTTCTATTCATTCAGGTCCTGTGGCTGAACGCCTCGGCTCACTGTATTAGTGTCTTGACCTTTACTTTATTCGATTTCTTTGGCTTAACCTTCCACTGTTTGGCACACGCAGCAGTGCTGAGTGAGTGCAGACTAAATGATCCGTCAGATACTGATGCATATCGTCTTGTGATCAATTAGGTAGAAGATGATTGTCTGAACAGTAGTCCCGGTAATTAAATAGATGGTGTTTGATTTGATTTAAGAAATAGCACATCAATTATTCCCCCTTGACTGCTGGTGATTCATGTAGTAAGTGTATTACTTTTTTATGATGTTGCATTTCGGTTAGTGACCACCTCTAATAGAAAACACTGCAGAGGAAAACCCTGAAGTTAAAAGTGTCTGTTGTGCATTTGATCCACAAGAAACTCAACATAAACTCTTTCAGATCCTCGTCAAATAATTCAGACTACATTTGTCTCGCATGTCACTGGCATGTTGCATGATAGCATACCACACTTGTATAACTTAGTATAATGCAAAATGACATCTGTTTTTGCCTTTGCACAACTCTACAGTCAGTTTAGTTCGTTCTGTTGCATCCACTTCAAGCTGCAAAATCTAGTGATTTCAGGATGGACAACAGCAGACTCTGACTGATATTTGACTGACTGAGTAGCTGATTGATGAAGTTATGGGAGTACCACTGCAAATAAATCAAAAAATATTTCTCAAGTCAAACATCTGGTTTCTCTCTTCAGCATAGAGGACATGGGTTAACAGCTAAAATAGTAATAATATCAATCCCTTTGAATCTAACGTCCCAAGATGTGGAAAGTGATGTTATTGTTCCTGCAGTCCCTTTTCATCTAAACATGGCTTAGCCATATTGTGTGATCTGCTCTTCCAGTGTCCTTTAACAACACACATCACAGGGACTGCCACAGAAAATTGCACATTAGCATTAAATATTCAGGAATTCACATCATAGACACCACTGATTACTGTGTAATAAACTGGCTTCATTATCTTACATCACCAGCCATACACAAGGCCTTGACCTGGTCTCGTTTCATGCTAACTGTAATCTAACATTCATGAATCAAATGACTTTTTTTAGCTTCATGCTAGTCATCTGTGTTTATGTGTGTTTTGCAACCCATCCCTGCATTGCATGCTACATGTAGCACGCAATTTATTGTGCAACAAATGAGCTTGATCTTGCATTGTTTATGCAAGCATGCCAGGTAACCTAATCCACTGAGTGATCCTATCATGTTAGCTGGTCTAATCTAGCAGATGACCTTGCAGACTGAGTAATGCAGGGTTATGTAAATGACTGGCTTGATGTCACACCGTGACTAATCGCCATAATCTGACCTAGTCATTCATGGGACGGAGTGGATAGAGGACAGAGTAGGTGGATGGATGGATGAAATGTTGCATGTGTGAGGTGGATACAAGACATGAGCATTTATCAAGGGACAGATGGATTTAGAGTACTGGAAGGAGAAAAAAACATCTGTAAAGGGAGATCGGAAAAAAAAAAACATGAGAAATAGGAGCCACTGACTGTGTGAATTGTATTTTTGCCAGGCGGCGAGACCTTCTAACCACAATTTTCAGTCTTCATGAATTTTTTTTTTTAAACGTATGCCTGTGTTCCCGCAGAGGGGGAGAGAGAGAGAAAATAACACCAGTCTAGTCAGTTATTTAAAGCCCTCCTATTCATAGCTCTTTATATAACCGCTGCAGTGACTTTGCCCAGTTATTAATCTTATCGCTGCACACACACGGAGACAAAAGGGTTTTTTAGAGCTTTATTTGTAAACATCAGTGACTCTGCAGGGCAGGATTCTGGTTTAAATCTCATGCAGTGAAAGACAGGACAACATTAGTTTGTGATGATCGATGCCAGCAGATCCCAAACTGTGGTCCTTCATACATGAGGAGGTCATTGTAGTGCAAGTTACATTTATGTGTGTTTGTTGTTTTTTTTTGTGACATTTAGTAAATGCAGAGTCAGCAGACACACTAAGACAAAGACATACTTTGTGCGTTCATGTGCGTGTTTCACCATGCAACAGCTGATATGCTAGGCATGTGTGTGCTATTAGTGTAGGACATGCAAGGAATGCAGAGCTGAATGTGAGTGTGTGTGTGGGGGGGTGTGGAGGTGTGTGTGTGTGTGTGTGTGTTTGTGTGTGTATTTGTTTGTCAGCACATTACTCCCACCCCTCCCCCTCCAGGGAGGTGAAGTCATCAAAAACAAACCGCTAAGCTCTCAGGTGAAACAAAAGAAACATCAGGAAAAGCAAATTTTTTAAAGCTCCAACTTATTGTTATGCTTATATAAATCTGTGTTGTAACTAGTCATTTGCTCTGTTAATTCTCATTATTATTTTTAGTGAATTACATGATAAAAATGCACATGTTGAAATGTATTCGTCGCAAACATGGCTTTCACAGTGCGCTAACAGTTCACCTTCAGCTTTAGCTGCGTAAACTCAGAATAATTCTCCACATCTGGCATTTTTGTTTTGTCCTGAAGCACTCTGACAGTTTTACATTACATGCATTATCAAAATGAAGAGCACACTGTGATTCTCAGAAATACGAGTAAAGAAAGGAGACAAATCTTATGTTAGTGTCATGTGAGCGCCATTTGTTTGCAATAAAAGTTGTCCAAAAAAAAAAGAATCTATAAAAGCTGGAAAAAATTGGCCAAAAACGATTTTATTGCCTATATTGAAAATAACTAGAATGTTTTTTCATGTGATTTTTTTTTTCTCCACTTGACATCTGCTTGCATTTCGTAAAATAAAGAGCAAGTTGGACTGTAGTGACTGAAATCTATAAATCCTGCACAGCATGACACTCACTTACACACACACACACACACACTCACACACATAAAAACACACAGCGGGCCTAATAGCAGCCAGTGAGAGAGGCAGTAATGGCTGGCCTCAGGGTAATTTTATGTGTGTGTGTGTGTGTGTGTGTGTGTGTGTGTTTAAGGAGAGTAGAAAAACATCTGCTCTCTCTCAGTGACGCTCATTGGCTTTGACAGTATAAAACTGAAAGGATGGATGGATGGATAGTGACAGACTAATCGTCTACAGTCATATATCCAGCTAAAAGGGTGATATGGGATTAATTTAAGTATAAACGATCTGTTGCTGGTGCTTTTGTCAAATTTTAGCCAGTAAAACATTCTTTCTAGCCAGAGTGCTTTAACTTCCCAAAAAGGTTTTTGTCTTGGGGTTGTGAGTAAGTTGTTCTGGCAAACTTTAAAAACTGCCTGCTGACAGAATAACAGCAATGCAACAATAAGTCAGCTGCAGCATAAAACAATGAAGGTGGAAAGTTCAGGTGGTTTCTGCACAATTTTCAGCCATGTTTAATCATTTTCATTTTTAATGTAAAAGCACTATCCACTTAAATAGAGAAAAATGTAAATATCAGTATTAGCTTCAAAGCTAACTCAGTCATAACTTTTTGTTTACATTGCAGGTGTTAGGCAAAGATTTGCACACTGTTGTAACACTCCCAGCAACTCCCATATCAATTTAATTGTATTAAAAATGCCTGGAGCTTTTGTTCCAGTGTGTTAATGTTTTACATCAATCTTGGCTGCAGTTTGCTTTTTAATCCAGCACCTTTATAAATTGTCAGTTTTTTCATACCCAACACGCTGTCTTTTACTTTCGCTAATACTGCGTAAGTAAATCTTATGATCCAGACTCTAAAACGAGCTCTCCCCTGTTTAACAATAGTTGTTCATTTGTTAATTTCCAACAAAAATCTGAAGTTTTTCCATTATTTTCCGGTGTTCTTGGTGGATCCTGATCAACCCAACACATGATCTGAACCAGTGAAAGCATCTCCCCAGCTTTTTAAAATCATGTCCTCCCTGCAATTTGTTCACATTCCTGCTGCCAGGAAAAGATCCTGTATCGCTCTCAGCTTCGCATTGGCTCCCAGAACACTACCAAATTTTATTTTTTTTAAGTCTTCTTGTTTGTTTTTAAAGCTCTAAATGGTTTGGCACCACCCAACAAATCAGACCTCCTCAGCCCCACCTCATCCGACCACGTTCCTCCAACACTGGTCTCTTTTGCCATCCCACAATCCACCTCTGTTGTTTTTAAATGCGCACCATAAATAAACTGACTTGACTCATATGAATATTTTTTACCACAAACCTTGCTCATTTTTGCCAAACGTCCTTAATCGCACCCTGTTAACGCCTCTCGTTTTGACACCTGAATGCAACGTTATCAGGAGAATATTTGCCGACCTCCTGTTTTTGTGATTATGTAAGATTGCTGACAGATTGCTGCTGATTGACTTTATTGATTGCTTCTTTGCTAGTGAAAGGGCAGTCAGTCATTGTAGCCGGTTTGAGCTTCCTGCGTGTGATAGGTCAGTCACAGTCGGAGTCCCACCCCCCACCTGTCAGTCATATGTTAATGCAACCGACAGATGGCCGAGGCATTAATGTAGCAAATAAATATGTTAGCACATTCGTAAATTCACCGGATTTCACGCTTTAAATTTACGTCTCTGTGTCTGTCTGTCTCTCTGTCTGTCTGTCTGCTTCTCAGTAGGAGGTAACCAGTTCACTGCAGTGGTGTTACATAACTCTGCAGGCTGCAAGCAGCTGTGTGTGTGTGTGTGTGTGTGTGGGTGTGTGTATGCGTGTGTGCTTGCATACATGCAGGCTTCATGCAACATTAATGCCACCTTTTACACAGATAAGACGTTTTGTTTTGTTTTTTTTACCCCTATGCTGACACACACCCACACACACAATTAGTGGATAACAACCAGTCTGTTTTGTGTCGAATGAGCTGAATGGACGACTCCAAAACCAGTTTCGACTTACTGTAAATCAACGTCCTGCTTGTGTTTTTCCTTGTCTCCGTGTGAATGCGTGTAAAATATTCTGACAGTCTGTGAGGACACACATGGACACGTTACGAACAACTATATTTAGCTATTTAAAATGAGATTAAACATTTAGAAGATTGCAGTATTTACAGCATTTGTGAGGTTGTGCTTTTACCTGCAGCTCTCCTCTCTGCATTGATTGGATGAGCTGAATGCAGCCGTAAATCACTCAGTATTTCAATTTATGCTCAGCACTTTGTTAATGATGACCTTTGCTGTGGGCTTGCATTTGCTTGAGTGTGTGTGTGTGTGTGTGTGTGTGTGTGTGGTGGTATGGAGACTGTGTGTGCCTGTCGTGTGATTGATGCTCTCGCCACCTCTTGCTGCTGGGAAATACAATGACTCACTCCTCTCGTTCTCCCTCTTTCTTTCTTTCTTTGCCTTCCTTCTTCCGCTCCTCTGTGCTCTTACTCTCGACTTTACACTGAAATTTAATATTTTACATAGAAAATTACAATTTAGATGAGTTCAAATTTTAAATTTTAACACCAAACATGTTACATGTGATGTATTGCAGTCACGTTTTGATCAGTGCATGTCAGTTTTTAAATACCAAGTGTTCAAACTGAAGTGACTATTCTCAGTTATTGTTTTATTGCCATCATTGAAACTCAAATGTGTATTTGTCCTCTCATGATTAGTCTCTTTGTACAGTCAACAACCATAAATCTGCAGTCTATCTTTCATTTACTTCCTAAACATTTTAAAGTAAATAAACAAAAAAAGACCTGTTTGATGTTAAAGATTTGAACTTGCGTACATTTCAGATCAGTTTTTGTCCTTTTTATAAGTAAATTAGGATGAAGAAACATGTAGTTAATCTCAGAGAGAGAAATGTGCCTGCAGCCTTCAGCTAGCGTTGGCATCAAAACCTACAAACAGACGCTTATCAATAATAAAGTATCAAATCTGCTCCATCTGTCGCAGTTCTTGCTGTTCTTTCTTCCTCTCTCAATGCTACACCTGACTCAGTTCACATGTTTTGTTTATTCAAAAACACCTGCTTCCTCCTTTCCTTTCCTCATGCTCTCTGTCTCTCGTTCTCTCGCTCTCACCCTCCTTCCTTCCTGCCCACTTTCTCCCTCCACGACCTCTGACCTACTCTCACTTTCACACCGTTTCTCTGGCTCTTTTCGGGGACGCTTGTCATTTTTCTTGCGGTTTTCTCACGCCAGCGCAGGATATGAAAGGATTGTTTTGTGTTTATGGGAGAATGGGAACAAGAGGGATGGGAACGGAGAGGGAGAAAATGAGGAGAAGTTGGAGGGAAAAAGAAGGGAGGGAATGAGGCTGATGTTTGTTGGTCGGGGAAAAAAAAAAGTCAGATTGTGTGGTTTCGGCTTTTGTAGTTTATAGCAGCTGGGAGGAGACGTTGGTCGGATGTTGGTTTGATCACTTTCAGTTCATTTTGAGAGAGAGGGGGAGTGAAAGGAGAGGAGGGAGTCAGAGAGAGGGATGGAGAGGTGCAGAGGTGAGGAGAGAGGGTTGGTTGGTTTTGTTTAATAAAAACAACACTGTTAGAGTTGTGAGAAACTAAAATATTCAGATGCTTTACCTGAGTAAAAGTACTTATATCACACTGTGAAAGTACTCTGTTAAAGGTAAAAGTCCTTTATTGTCAATGTTAGTAAAGGATGTTAATCAGGAAAGTGTACTTTAAGTATTAAAAGTACTCAATGCAGAAAAACAGCCTCTTATTCTTAATAATATCAGATTAATATTACTCGTGCATTAATGTGAAAACAGGATTCTTCATTTCATTTGCAGCTGGTCGACAATGAGCTCAATTTATTTATTTTTTTAAATTATGCTGCAACCAATGCCAACTTTTTATTGTGTGTAAGCTGCTGATTTATTTCTCCATCAATTGATTAATTGTTTTGGTTGTAATAATCTAAATGCCACAATGCACCTGAAGTCAAAGTAACACTCTCACAATGCTTGTTTTGTCAAAATAATAGTCCAACCCTGAACACTGTTGAGATAATTAAAATTATCAGTGTGAAAGGAAAAGCGACAAATCCTCACCTGGTAGATGCTGAAACCAAGAAATGTATGTGCATGAAAAATGATAAATGTATATTATGATCCTGTCAATGAATTATTGGCTTATGGTTTCAGTTGTACTTGTACATTTACATTTGATTTGTATGCAAACATCTCAAAACGAAAGTACAGTACAAATGCAAATTGCTTTCCAGTGAAAGCACCAAAACCAACAAGGCGTTGGTCCGTCTCTCAACACTTCCCATCATCCTCACCCTGTCTGTGGCTCTCAGCTAAAAGTGTATCGGCTCTACTGAAAGTGCAAACATGTAAAAACAGCTCACCAATGTGAGGCATCAAGAAAAAGACTGGATAAGTAGTTTCCACAAAACAACTGGTCACTGTAATTTTAAGCAAATGCTGCTCAAACATTAGTCTATTGTGCATTTACGGGAACTATTTTTAGCGGCGTATTAATACACATTTAATGCAGTGGTGAGTATAAAGGGCAGCAGGGTGGCGTGGGATTGTCTTCAAAGAGAATTCTCATGTTTTTAAGCACAAAATGAACTTGTCACCCAGTGCAACAGTGCGGTGCTTTGATGCGTTTTTAGAGTTTGGACAACAGTGAAGCTCTGTGGCAATGATGAACAGGATACACTGGCTTTGGAAACACAGACGGTTCTTGTTAGTCCCACCAGTTCATTGTTAGGTTTGACCTTTTCAAATAATTTGTTCACGGTGAGAAATTTTACAAAACTTAATCTTCAAAGCTTTCACTCTTCGATCATATTTGACCACGGAGTGCATTAAATTCGTTGTTTATTTATAGTCTCATGCATGCTCGAGCATTTTAGACTCAAAGTTACCAAGGAGCACATCCCAGTCAGCTAAACGTGACGTGCTTTCCTTTCAGTGCAGCGAGTCAACAGGTTCTGATGGCCCATCGAAAGCGATGCTGCTGAACATGTGATCATCAATCCTGCACAGATGACAATTAGATGTCTTTATTTATTTACCATGTAATTTATATATTTTTTAGTAACTGTTTTTTTATTTTCTAGATGCTCTTTCTGTTCTTTTCACTCAGTGAAAGTGACAAAATGCAAACGTATAGATTTAAGTGCATCTGCAGGTTCTTTAAGATTTTTCAACTGGCTGTTTTTTTTTTGCATCAAGAGCTCTTGGCTCTTTAAAAGTTGTGTCGTTCACCTTAAATTGGATTAGTTGGCAACGATGTTCAAAGGAAAATCAGAATATGAACTCAGATGGCACTTTTTTTCACTCTGGATATATTTTTATCCAAGTATCTTGTTGCGTGGGGAAACAATTTTAAAAACAAATACTAGTGAAAAATCACACACACTGCATTCCTTGTTCAGGGTTTTCCTGAAAACAGTTGAACAGTTTTAAAAATAAAAAAATTACAGCTTTGTATGAGGATTTCTAGTATTAAACAACTGATCTCAGACATCTTTATGAAACAGAAAAGAGGGCATCTGAAATAGTTTTTAAAAATGAAGTCTACAGGTAAATATAAAAGAAAAAAGCCTAATCAATACATGCATTGTTTTACCCCACTGAAGTGTTTTGCTGTGTAATGTATTTATTTATATATTTACTTTTTTTTTTTTTTTTAATATATATTTTGGTAATAGTCCCTGCACTTCAAATAAGCTGCAGTTGGAGCCTCATAGTTTTACATTCGGTGTCGTGGAGAAACACACACTAAGTTCATGCAGCAGTTCTGATGAATGGCCATTCGCACGTTGAGCTCCATATTTAGTGTGTGTTCATGTGTGTGTGTGTGTGTGTGTGTGTGTGTAGGAAATGTGCATAGTAAAATGAGCACTTTGATGATAGATGGCGCCGGCTGTACATTTTTCTTTCCCACGATCAATCAACAACACTGGCAGCCACCTGCAAGCTCGATGATATGAACTTTTTTTCTGTCCGTCCGTCTGTCCGACCTTCCGGCTTTCTCCATCTCTGTCCTCCTCCTCCTCCTCTTCCTCCTCCTCCTCTCACCTTATCCTCTGTACTCTCTTCTTGTATTTCTTTGATCTTAATCCTTTCTCACACTCCTTCTCTCCATTTCCACCCTCCCTGTCTCACTTGCTCCACTCATTTCTTTTTCTCTCTTTCTAAAATACTTCCTGTGTTTCTGTTCTCTCAGTATTGTTCACTGTGTGTGAGTGTGTGTGTGTGTGTTTGTGTGTGTGTGTTTGTACCTACAGTACTGAGAGTGTGTGGGAACTCAGCAACGTGTGTGTGTGTGCATATGTGTTGGTAGGTGAGTCTGTATGTTTGTGTGCGTGTGGGAACGAAAATGACCATATCTGCAAGATGTTGACTGTGTGTTTCTGTATCTTTGTGTGTGTGTGTGCGTGTTCTTGTGTGTGTGTGTGCGTGTGTGTGTGTGTGTGTGAGGGAACTGTTTACTAGGAACTCTTTTCCTGTTTTGATGTTGACAAACCTACAGACAGACAGATTCCTATCTGCTGCTTTGTCGCCTGCTTTATGGCCGTGCCACTGTTTGACTTCTACAGGTATTGTGTATTTGCTTTTTGTGTATTGTGTGTGTATGTGTGTGTAGGCTACATGTGTGCGTACTAGTGTCTTATTTTTCCGGGTTTGTTTATTTATAGGCTTTGTGTGTTTTGTGTGTATGTGAGTGAGAAAGACAGAAAGGGGGAGAAACAAAGCTTTCCTCGGTTCGAACAATCCCCACATCAGGAAGCCCTGTGTGAATGACACGACCATATTAGGAGCCAGGAAGCAAAGATGATGGAGACTCCGTGGTGACAGGTTTCCCAAGAACCGGTCACCACGGCGACAGGGGTCAAGCCCTGTTTACGGTCTGCTCATGAGAAACACAAGAGGTCAGAAGTTGTACAGGACGACAGGAACGAGGCCTGTGGAGTTACAAGTGAAGGCAACTGTGACGCTTCGGTGTGAGTCTGTAGTTTAAAGAACAGTCACAATATTAATGATAATATTAATATAATAAATCAGAGTCAGCGTGATGGTATTTGGGATCCAGGTATAGGTGTAGAGTTTGTAATCTGTGTGGTGTATTGATTAGGAAACAATAAAGGAGGCTTGAATTTTATCAGCAGATCAGTGAGTATCAGTCTGTACCTTCAAAAAGCAGGATGAGTCATCAAAATCTTTCTACATGGTTTTGAAGTAAATAACAAAACTAAAATACAGATGAGATAAACCAGTAGCAGCGCTTACAAAGCAGCTTTTTTATGTCATTTTGGGCTTATAGGGGATGATCAGTGTGGTCATATAGGATTAAAAACATCAAAACACATATTTTGATATAATGGAAACTGAAAATAAAAGTAGTTACTGTATTCTGGACTGTTGGCTAAATAATATATATATATATAAATACTTTGGTAAAAGAGGTAAAGTGCTGATATTTCTGATCAGTGTTGATTAGTACCACACAGATGTTTTAAAACCTTATTGTACAATTTTTGGATCAGTTGTCCTCAAAGTGGAGTCCAAGGTCTTTGAGTGGGTTTAAAAGGGTCTCCAGCAAGAAGGGAAACAATTTATTTCACTATATATCCATAATTAAGTAAAAAAAGTGACAGAATATGTGACTGTTTGGTCATAAGTTTTAATATATTTTATGATAAAACTTCTAAAAGCATAAATCTTGTCAAATGTGGTCTAGCTGTGTCAGGTTTGGGGTCCTTGACATGAAGCAGTTTCAGAAACACTGATTTCAATTAAAGGAAAATACTCTCCTTAATCTGGAAGTATTAACAGTATCTAACTCGTTAGTTTATGATGATGCAGCAGAATTTCATTACTGCAAATTTCGCTTTTTCCTCTCCAGATCTTTGTCACAGACTGTGAGAGGTCTGCAGACCATAAGTCCAGACAAAGGGAAACGCGTGACTCATCAAAGGTGGTGAAAACATGAAAATCACCACGATTGCAGCAGGGGGAGGTTTTCACATGACGGCAGAATTTCACAAAAATAACAAACAACTCCTCTCCAAACTTCCAGAAAATCTTAAATGCTGCATCACCGTCGCGCTCAAGGACACTCACTGTGTTGAGTCATGCAAGATTTCCCTGAATTTCCCATCCAAATGAGTTTTATGTCGTCCGTGCTGCCGGCCAAGAAACCAGTCAAAGTCTAACGCAGGATGTTCGGCCTCAGTCAGCAGGTAAACGGTCCAGACGGACTGAGTCACACCTCAGACTGCACCGAGAAACGAAACCGTCCGTTAATGGATCCGTGCAGGAGGCAGAGACTTTTTAGATGAGCTCTTGATAATGAGATACTCGGTTATTGATGTTTGTCTCTTTAAAGAGATCCGCTCGACAAATATAAAAGTGCTTTTTTCCATTAATAAGAGCCAAATGTCCTCTTAATCCAATTAGCTGCCATCAACCCGATTTGACTCTCCAGCTTTCTTCCTTCTTTCGATTTTCTTTTTTTCAGCAAGGGATGAAATATATTGATCTCTGGCTGTTCGCCTCCTCTACTTTCTCTTTTTCTTATGGGATTAATGTAGATTTATGTCATAAAAACTGGGATTATGGCTTTACTTGATATCAGTTAAAGAGTTATATCTCTTGAAAGTTGCATGAAGCGAAACAAACAAACAAAACATTCCCATTTTTAAAGTTTGTGTCTGTTCGAGTCTGTTTTTTTTTTAATCTGGGATCTACAAAAACACCTAACTTCTAAAGTTTTTTAAAGTCTCAAGGCGTATTTAAACTTAAAGAAAAGCTATCGATCATTTTTCGAGCCAACTTAATCTGGCATACTTTCAATCTCCCAGACGTCATCCAGACTGGGACGGACTCCATGGGCAGATATTTTCAGTGTCTGTCTCCCTTGTGTCTTTATGGGAAGGATAGAGAGGCGGCCAAGTGGCACTTAATGTAATCTCTCTTAGTGAGCCGCATTAAGCGACAGTTTGAGACTGAGACGATGAGTTAATTCTGATTTAATTATTTGAGATTCAGCTGATTTAAATTAGCTGAAAGACTGTCTGCCTCCCCCTTCTCCTCCTTGTCAAATCATGGGTCTGCATCAAAGGGTGCAGCCTGATGACGCATGGATAACTGATTTCATTATGGGCTGATTTGATTTTATCAGGGCGCAAACACACTATGACGATTAGACTCAAACATCAAAAGCATTTCACAAGGAGCAGTATTTTAAATTTATGTTCA